>KZ112554.1:0-19584 GCA_002120305.1 Hypoxylon sp. CO27-5 | reverse complement strand
TAAATAAAATAAATAAAATAAATAAAATAAATAAAATAAATAAAATAAATAAAATAAATAAAATAAATAAAATAAATAAAATAAATAAAATAAATATATTTAATTATAAATATTTATATTATTAAATTTTAAAATAAAAATATTATTATTATTATTATTTATTTATTTATTTATTTATTTATAATTTTTTTAATTTTTAAAATATTTAATATATAAAAAAGTTATAAACTTTATTAAATATATATTTACTTTTTATATATATTATTATATTTTTATATTAAAAGTAATATATATAATATATATAAATAATTAAAATAATTTAATATTTTTTAATTTTATTTATAAAAATTATTATTTATATAAAAAAAACGTTACTTATATAAAAAAACATTATTAATAATATATATTATATTATTTTAATATTATTTTAAATTTTAATTAATTTAAATAAATAAAATATTATATAATATTATATAATATTATATTATTTAAAAAGTTTAAATTATATATATAAAATTAAATTATATTAATATTTTTTAATAAATAAAAAAAGGTTAATTATTTAAACTTATTAATTTAATAATAATATATATTATATAAATATTATAAAATTATAAATTTAAATAATATTTTTTTAACTTTTATAATTTTTTTAAAGTTTTACTTTATCGCGTAAAAAACTAATTAATTAAAAGTTAAAAATTATATAATCTTTTTTTTCAAAATAATGGTTTTTTTAATAATAATGTAACTTAGTATAAAAAATGTAACTTTGTAATAAATTTGCGTTATATCTCCTATGAAATGGCTGTTAGTGGAGTAACGCGTTGTTACCTAAAAAAATGGTAATTTCAAGTCAGGTATTCCCGCTGCGGTATTTAAGGTTACCATTCGAAATGGTTTAAACCCCTTATATATTTCCCGTAAGGATACGTGCCTTAGGCACCTATATAGTCCATAGGTACGTTTGATTGAATTTTCTCGCGTGTATAAGCGATATGTAATACCGCAACGCTCTACCATTTCCATCGCTGTACTCGTTAAGTCATTGACTGCCGGGCTCCTAGCAAAAGGAAACTGTTGATTTGATACATGATTGGATTACAAATACATGATTATTGCAGGCGATATCGCCGGGTGGGTGGGTGGTATTGTGGCTGTGTGAAAGGTGCTTAAATAGGCTTTCTGCCGTCATCTTAGTGTCCGGGTTCACAGAGTTCTTCACATATTTACGTCAGGGCTCATCGAATATTGTGATTCTAAAATTTGGGCATTCATCAGACGATTGCTGTTTGACGGCGATGAATGGGATTACAAGAAAGTATAAGTCATGTCTATGAAAATTTCGAGACGATCAAGCAAAGGTTCAAACTCCAAAGGCGATAATGTACAACTTACGGAAACGAGAACTCTCCCCGGGAGGCTCGTCAATCTCAACACTATGAATGACTTCCTTCATGAGGAGTTCGGGAAGGATTATAAAGTCAAGGTTTGAAATCATTAGTGATACGTTAAATCAAACCATGAACTAAAATATCACTAGATCCGATATAACCAATGTACCATTGAGACAATCCGGCCCCTATCTGACAACGACGTACGACAGTTTTCGAGACCGCACTAGGTTGATATCTCAATCGAATATCTATGTTCAACATCGGGTACGGGGTATGTCGAAGAAAGGGGCTATGGATGGCTACTATGAAAATTGCTGAGATTGTTGGACACAAAGATCTTTCTGTATCCGCCGGTCCCTAGTATTGGCAACGATATATGTACCTGCGGAGCCTTGTTTTTTACTGTTACTTTGGACTTAACTACCTACTTACTCGATGTCTATCTTTAATTCTATTCAGTATTCTAAACCCACAAGGTCTCCTGAGGCAGCTAATCTTAGCATAACACATAGAAGCTCTCCTAATCCAGCGCTAAGTGATCAAAGAGTTACTACTAGAGCTTACTATCTAGCTTTTTCATTTCCTAATCGTTTCTCTTTTATATTGATACCTTTTGTAGTTCCTAGGTCGAGTATATTAAAATAGATTATGTAATCCTCAAAGATGGTACTATTTTGAGATCAACATATCTGTAATCGACTAGACAGAAGATACGACCATTGGCTTGAAGAAAACACGGGATATATGACCCGGGCTAGAACATCACAACATAATAGAATTATCTAGATAGACGTGCTCTACTTATCAGACATAAATCAGACTAGTCGTAAAATTTCGTGATACGACATTGGAATTCACGAGATTGTCACTCTTATTAGAAGCATAGATGCTGTTGCTGTTATTTGATGGTATCATTCTTTTTATCCGCTACCTGATCTCCCCAAGCCTCAAATGTGACGCGAAACGGCTTCGATGCAGGCCTATTAGGCATCAGTATGTGGTAGTATCACCAGTATTACCCGCGGACTACTTACACAGGCTGAGACCCAGATTCCCTATCGTCTAAACGTCGAAAAAAGGGAGCATCAAAGAAGCCGGAAAACTGTCCACTGAGACGAGCCGAGCTAGTAGTCATGGATATCATTAATATCCCGTCCAATTTCGTCTCCTCGACGTCTTCAACCGTACCAACCAATCCCCAACCTAAAATCATCTCCGTCCCGGCAACCCAGGCACACCAACATATCTCTCCTCGCGCTCAGTAAGGAACATAACCTGAACCCAGAACTCCTTCAGATCCGCATCCCACCAAGTCCAATACCTATCACCCGAGCGATCGATCTCCCTCGCCTGCAGCTTAAACCCGCACGTCTCGTAAGGTTCCGCGGCCACGAGCATGTACTGGAAGTTCTTATCGGGGGGCTCCTCGACGCGCTGCTCGAACGCGCTCATGAACCGCACCTTTGGCGTGACCCCCTGCGCGATCTCCGGGTACTGCAGCTGAAACAGCAGGCCTTGCTGCCTTGTCACCTGGTCGCGTATCTTGGTGATCTTGTAACCGGGACGTCCGATCTTAACAATGTTCTTCCTTACCATGCCCGCGCCGAACCCGGCTCCCACGACGCCCACGGGTAACCCCGTATTCGGATCTATCTGTCCCTTTCCTTCCTTCTGCTCGCGGGCCGCGCGGCGCGCTAGGTTGGTCTGGTGCTTCTTTCCCTGCGTGTGCGCGAGGTAGGAGCCGTCGTTCTGGTGCACGGTGAGGCAGAGACGGCATTCGAAGGAGCCGACGTGGTTCTTGAAGAAGTAGGGGTCTTTGTCGAGGTCGATGGTCTCGAGGGCGAGCTTGCGCAGCCGTTCGCGTCGGTCGGCGTTGGTGGCGCTGTGTGAGGCGACACCACCACCGCCGAACTTGGAGCCCGCGCGGTTCTGGTAATCCATCTTCTATCCTTTTGATATATTTCTTGTGATTGGTAGTCGATTCAACAATTCTCGGCTTTGTGAACTGTTGTTTGTTCTCGGGGTTAAATAGTGCGAATGGATAGGAAAGTTTGTTGACGATGGATGTGATATGAGAAATGGAAGTGTGTAGTTATGCAGCAGCAACTTTGAAGTTCTAATTACAAGCTTGATCGAGCTTAGATAAGATAGAGAAACGATAAGAAAATTCGGGTGGCAACAGCTGTCAGATTACTCAGCATCTAGATTAGATAATCATCTTCCCCCTATTTCGATTTCAATATTAAAGCTAGAGTCACAAAAAACACAGCAACAAAGTTTCATTCCGAGGTCAAACGATTTCATGGTCTATCATTTAATTTGCATTTCGTATCTTATAAAGCATCTTGCATCCACTGCTCTTCTAGGAGGATATAATAATCCTCCGGTCGGCACACCACCCGACTTTTTCGTAGCCAGCTTCATCGGGTCTGTCATCTAGTTACACAGCTTAACGAAAATGATTCCAAGATGCAAAGAATCCTGCCTTAGTCCTCCGTGGCAAATCATGTGATTAGACCAGCAATGTTTTTTTTTTCTCTAGATATAGCTCAGTATTTCTTTTAGACGAGACTACCAGGTCTCGTGATAGTGTCATGTCTGGGGTTGGAGTATACGCCAGACGATACAGTAGACATGAGTCGGGGTCGGATAACGTCGTGGGGTTCAGCCACTTTGACTTCGGCTTAAACATAAATAAATAAGGATATTATGAGGCCAAATAGTCAAGACCGGAATGGGGCACGGGCGATTAACGGAAGTTGTTATCGAACCGCTTGAACGTATATCCAATGAAAGGTAAACTCATTTCAGGAGATTCTTCAACCTGCTTTCCAGTTGCGATGGCCTGGTTTCGCATCACTGTTGCGTTGTCTGTCTGGTCAATCTCGTCCGTCGGGAAGTAGGTGGTATCAATGGCTGATGTCAACCGTGGTTCAAATGGAGCGCGGATGCGGCGAAGGCTGTCAAATTCGACGCCACGGAAGAATGCATGGTTCTTGATTTCTTGCGCTCCACCTCTTCCAAGTCGTACTTCAGTGTTACAGATGAGACTATCAGCTAGTTAGCAAGTGCGAAGCTAATTCGATAGAGTTAACTTACCTTCGGATCAGATGTTCGGCCTCGGCTCCTAGTTGAATATCATCTGGGAAATAGAGCGACTGTCGCCAATTAACGATCTTTCGGTAGGTGTCGTGGCTATCCTCGGCACAGAACGGTGGCCAGCCAACAAGACACTCAAACATAATGGTACCCAATGACCACCAGTCACAATCGAACGTGTACCCGTGTCCAGTAAATATCTCGGGTGCAATGTAATCAGGTGTTCCGACGGTGGAGTATGCCATCAATCTTCGAGACTTTCTCCAGTCGTTGATTTGGGAGCGGTTGCTGACCGTCAGATTAATCTGGTCAAGAGCAACCGAGTTCCGATCTCTAGGCCGACTGGATTTGCCCTGCAGAAGTTGTTGATAGTAATTGTTGTCATGTAGCTTATGGAAGCCTGTAGATAGACCGAAGTCCGTGAGCTTTACGTGTCCACCCCGGTCGAGAAGAATGTTGTCAGGTTTGATATCACTAGATACCGGTTAGCAATTCACCATTCCGTGGCTGTTAGGTTCGCTATTCGTACCGATGAATGAAACCAAGTTTATGAACGGCTTCAATTGCCAATACGATCTCGGCAATATAGAACCGCGTAATATCCTCCGAGAAAATTTCGTATTTGATAAGCATCGTCATTAGATCTCCACCAGGTAAGAACTCCATAAGCATATAGAGGAAGTTGGCATCCTGGAACGTCGTAAAGAGCTTGACAACCCAGGGACTGTCAGACTCGGCTAGGATGTCTCTCTCGGCCCGAACGTGGGCTAATTGATCCTTCTTGAACATTTCGGTCTTAATGAGCGACTTCATCGCGTAAACTTGGCCGTCGGCCTTCTTCTGTACCAGCTTGACTTCACCAAAAGCACCCTTTCCGATAATCTTAATAGTGGTATAGTTCTCAGGCTTGTCCTTGGTACGCAAGAATCGCAGGTAGCGGGCTTCCTTCTTACCGCCGTTTTGCCAGATCTGTTCTCGTCTCGATGCGGACTGATTAGGGTCCTGGAGCTTCTGTTCCATCTCGCTCTGTCTGTTCAAGATTATATAAGCTTCATCTTCGATACATATTGACAATCGCGGCACGCTTGCAAGCGCCACGAAGTCTAGATAGAGATGACCCACCTTAAGTTACGCTCTCGAGCACGCTTGACGCTGTCCTTGAAGAAATCAGCAGCCAATTGTGAACACTTCTTCTGATTGTTGTTCGCATTGAGACCATATTTCTCCGGGTTTCTCTCTGGCGCAGGCTGGAAGTCAGGTTGGCGGGAGGGTGGAGCGGGCATCGGGGCATTGTGGTAGCTATAGCTTGGTTGCTGACCAGAGGAACCGGCGGTTCGAGGTCGCTGACCAGACGAAGGCCCGCGTGCGCCATAAGCATTAGCTCGAGCAGCACCTCCTAAGTTCTGGTGAGAGAACTGATGAGCCAAACCAACATTGGGATCATTAGTGCCCGGGGTGTTGGATCGAGGCTGGTAGGCTGAAGCGGCTTGAGGACTAGCATAGTCGGTAGGAGATTGATACTGGTTCGGCGGGAAATAATTGTTCGCAGGAGCGTAACCGCCAGGATACTGGGCAGCTTGAGGCTGCTGACCTGAGGCATGCTGCTGGGAGGACGTTGGGAAGACTGGTTGGGGGAAAGTCGAAGGCGTCGTAGGATATTGTCGGTCGGAGGGCGCAAGCCGCTCGTTATTATTGCCGAAATTTAGGTAGAGACGGTTATTGGGATCCATTTTGATCGCAATTGCTTTAGACTCTTCTTGGTAAATGTTTGCTGAGACAATGTTCTCTTCCCGTTAAGTTTCACCCGTACGAGTGTGCTGGAAAGATGTTGTGGTTGGTGTAGGTGTTAAGGTAGAGTATTTGGGATTCGTGATTGGAGGCCGAGTAGCTAGCTGGCAGTCGATCCTATTGTCTGGTAGAATGTCTTTGATCCCCCGAGCTTGGCTTTACCACAGGTACAATCGTCCGAAGAAAGCGACTATTGATAAGGGGTGAAAAGACGGTGGACGTGCCCAATTAGAATTGCGGTTCGTAATGTTCTTGTGCACGCGAAAGTGCGCCGCCGTTGATAGAGGGGTACCAGGCCTTGTACTATTTCAGGACTTTCCTGATCGCATAGACGAAGAGATCAGTAGACAACAACACAGTTATTTACTTTCCTGACCTGCTAGGAAATAGAGGTGAAGAGGTGTGAGAGGGGGGGTTTTTCAGAATTATATGAAGTTGAGTGATGGATCCCAACCCTCGAATGGAACAAAATGCTACTGGTCGAGGTGATTCCCTAAACAGGACGGTAAGTGGATGCGATGAAGCCCCTGAAAACACTCGCCAGCAGTCCAACCGCCTGGGGAGGGGTGCTATCGTGTACTGATTAGCTTTATTTAGACTAGGGTGCCAAGACTCCGGGTGGTCCCTTGTCTCCTTATTTAGGGTCAGGGTGCTTCGTTTGTTCCTTCGAGAATGGCCACATGCATAATGATGGGTATTTATGCAAGTAGCCGCTCATAACCTTGGATTGTGAGGTTGTGATTGCATGTTTTGTAACATTCTAAAAGCTCAAGCTCAAAACTCAATTCCGACTTTTATCACCCCATCTCTCCATTTTTTTTTTCACATGCAATGCATGTCTACCTTAAAAAGACGACATTACCATTGTACTGTGCTATCTATATCTCTGGGTTATAGATTATGTAGTTTGCCATATGAATCCGCATTTCACCATTTTCATACTGAGTTAGAAATACTGTTTTTTTTAACTTATGTGAGAACGTGACAGTGTAAGTTGCTTGATATGTAAAAGCACGGGCACTCCAACACCTTAACACTCAACGTCACATGCCTCAGTTTCCAATAATATGGGAGCAGAGGATTAAGACAAACAATCAACCAGTTTAAGCAGTTAATTAATGCATGTATCCATGGATGTCCCTAAGTACGTAGTACATACGGCACTATACAATAGGCGTTCGACGTTAGGTGCCTTGGTCATTGGATCCAACGTTTTGATTGGACAAGCATGCCAAAATCGGTAAACTTAGAGCTAAACATGGTGGGGCTTACAGATAGGATCTACAAAGATCCGAACCGTCCAAATTTTGTTATCAGGAACGAACCTTCACCAAACCTAAGGTGATTGCCCACGATTTCCTGTCTCGGGACTCTGTCTTGCTGTTTTCGTGAAACTGTCAACCTCTAGCTTGGCCTAGTGGTCTTCATGGACAGCTTTGTCTGAGAAATCTAGGAGGGGTGAGATTGTCTGTCGAAGAAGTCCATTCCGTGCGCGATAATTCACTATGGCGGATTCGAAACCTCCTTCAGCTCAAGGAGCTGCGTCCACGCCAGCTACCTCTGTAAGTTTCGCTCCCTTATCTTGAACGAATCTTGAACGAATCTTGATCTAATTCATGAATGACAGACTACAAGCGCAATAGGCCCAGGGGCTACCTATAAAGCTCCTAAGCCCAACCCAGCCTTCCGTATGATGGGCATTCCAGTCCTGCCTAGAAAGCTACCCTCTCGCAACTGGATGATCTTCTTCGCCATTACTGGCTCCCTTTCTGTCGCTATAATATACGACAAGCGCGAAAAGAAGCGCGCCACTGCACGGTGGTCCAAAGCTGTGTCGCACCTTGCGCGCGAACCCCTCCCGAACCCAAATCAGCTGCCCCGAAAGCTGACCATCTTCCTTGAGAGTCCTCCGGGCGATGGCTTGCGAGTCGCACAAGATCATTTTACCGAATATATCAAGCCGGTATTAGCAGCATCGGGACTGGATTGGGAGTTTGTACAAGGCAGGAAGGAGGGTGATATTAGAGCTGCGGTGGCAGAGAAGATACGAAGGACAAGGCAGCCAGAAACAGAGTCGCGGACGCAAGACGAGATAGTGCAAGAGATAAGGCGGAGGAACGGCACGCCTGAGTGGCATGGCGTTCAAGGCGATATCGTGATCGGGCGACATACGTGGAAGGAGTACGTCCGAGGCATACACGAGGGTTGGTTAGGACCACTCAGCCCGCCCCCGCAACCGGAGCCGGAAGTGAAGAAGGTTGAAGAGACAGTTGCTTCGGAAGGGAGCGAAGGAGAGAAACAAGAGCAGAAACCTGAAGAAAAGCCAGAGAAGAAACCCGAGAGACCACCACAGCCACCCCCGTACAACACAACCAAGGATTACCCTACCTCCCCCCTTCCGCTACTTATCCCCGGCGAATTCTCACCCTCCGTACCTATACCATTTCCTCATATCCTAGGTTTCTCGAACACATTCATCCGATTACGACGATTCCTTAATCGCCGGTATCTAGCGGATGACATAGGCCGTGAGGTTGCGGCTGTCTGCTTCGCTGCGACGCGTGAATATCGCGAAGACATCGATTTAACACGATCTGAACAGCAGACAGTTCTTGAGCGGGAGGAGCGAGATTGGCCCAAGTCCGTATGGAAAGATGAGAAGCCCAAGGAGGGCGAAGCGAAATCCGCTACTACAACCCCACCTCCAGAGAAGATCTGGGCAAGCCCCATAGTGCTAGATCCGCGCATAGCGATGCGAATGCGACGCTTCGAGATCCAGCCTGAGGAGGAGGCACGTGCCAGGGAGATCGTCGTTCCCGAAGAGGAGATCGAAGGCTGGATCAAGGGGAGTTTCCGAAGCCTATATCGCTGGGCCGTCTCGAAACCTGAACCTAACCCTTCATGGCCTGATGAATAATTTGACGGTTATGAAAGTCCAAGGAAAGTGTAACATAGCATAGAAGGATACCATATTCTACATCTAGTCGGCAGACAGAATCTGCCTGTATAATAAGAGCACATGGCATTGCATTAGGATATAGAAGGTCTCGGCGGAGCACTGGGGAAACGAGAGCATGATGTTCAAAATGCCATGTTGGATTATGAGGCAGTTGAGACCTTATGGTCATGCCTGCAAATAACTAATCACAACTCTATTTCCAGAGTATGATTCCCACTCGATATCTTTTCTGTTGCTTTGTACATTTTGAGATGTGATATATATTCCAGTCGAACTATACTCCAATGTGACATGTGAATCAGTTACAGAAAACTAAGTGGGTAGATACCCAGTTTTCCGTTTAGTGATAAATCCCATGTAGGAGTAAGAATGGAATTACGGTCGTAGAACTTACTACGATGGTATATCCGCGCTAGTCGACATCGTCGTCGGGCCGACATCCGCTCAACTCGACGAGTCTCACGCCAGCTCGCTTAGGAGTGTAACACAGGTCGACAGACCAGATTCGAGGCAAAAATGCCCTAGTCGAATGATCTCGGACGACTGTCAATATTTGGCCTCGCTTGATGATCTCAGGTTCCCTCTCCACCAAGGCCGACTTAATCGTCATCGTCTTCATCCGATCCGTAGTCCACTAGACCAAGCTTAGGCTTAGGTTTCTCTGGAGCTGTTTTCGACGCCGGAAGTCCAGCTATTTCAGCAGTCTTCGAAGACTCTGCGTTGGCATCCACACTAGGGGCATCCGTTTTCGTCGTCCCCTCTATTTTTACATCATCCAGCTTCGATTCCGTCACCGCCCTTTCACTTTCCCTCTCATGTTCACTCGCCCTTCTCTTCACACCCTTAACGATACTTTTTACCTCCTTGTCACTCCTCTTCCGCTTCTTCGCAGGACCCCTCCACGCAACAGATTCCTCCTCTTCTCCCCTATCACCCCCGGCATCTTCAACAGACGTAGAAGTCCCAGCAACCTTCTGCGCCTGCCGGAAGCTCGCGAGGCGCTCTTCCGTTTCCCGCTTCACCCTTTCTTCCTCGACCCTTCGCTCGTCGCGCACGCCGTCTAGGAACTCGATCTCGTCGTCGTCTAGTGCGCGAAACTGATTGCGTATGCGGTTCTGCTCTTCGAAGGCAGCTTGCTTCGCCGCTGTTATCCACGTTAGCCCTTAGCACTGTACTTCTCTTGCACCTTACCCCTAGCGAAAATCAGGGGGAAATATTGGGGGTAGGTAGGTAGGTAGGTAGGTAAACAAATCGCACCTTTATTCGCCTGCAATATCTCATACAAGCTCCTCTCCCCGCCCGCACCTCCCTCGACCTGCGCTCTGCGCGCTTCTTCGCGCCGCCGCCGCTCCGCTTCTAGGTCCTTCTGCACGGCCTCCCACTCGGCGTTCTTCTTATACGCGTCTTTATCCCATTGCGCATCCTGCGTTCTTGGGGGCGAGGCAGATGTTGGCTGTTGAGGCTCGTTGTGGCCGTCGCCGGTAATTGTGCCGCCCGAGACGAAACGGGAGGTCATTTCTGCGTCGTTTCTCGGAGTTCCAGAACGTACCCAATTAAAAATAATAGGAATAAACCAGTGTGTTAAGTATCCAGGAGGTAGGCGGGCTAATCAGTGTACAAAGAAGCTTCGAAGACCTTTATTGCCGTTCCATGATACTTGGAGCGCTGTCGAAGTATAGGCCGGAGCTTACCACTTTACGTACCTAGCTGCCCAGGTAGCTCATAATGCAATTATCGATAAGCTTTAGAGGGTCCCTAGCAGGTGGCCGGCATCTTTACCCCATATCCAATACAGTACAAGTGACAAGATCAGCCTACCTTCTTGATAGGACACGCTTCTAGACGATGAGCCCTAGCAGCACAAATAACAGCAAGCATTATGATTGACCTAGATTTTTATCCTTGCATGGCGGTCTATCCCAAACAATTTCACTCGCAATTAATCCACGAATAAGAAAACTCGAGCCCCTAAGTTCTTCTTTGCTACATACTCTGGTACAAGATAGTTTGTTAAACATTGTATCCAAGACGCATAGACGTCAACATGGTCGTATTCGAGTATCACCATACTTCGGGGGATCATAACCAAGGCTCTTGTAGTGTGTGAAGTTTGCATTGTTTAATATTTTTAGTCTAGGTTTAAACGGTTATATGTAGCAACAAGCCAGAAGAGAACCTCAACGGGCTGTCAACCATCGGTATCCTTCGTCTGTTGGGGATGACCACGGCCATGCAAACTTCAGACAGCCAAACCGTCGTATGTGGCTATGTGTGTGAAATGTTCGCGAAATGACATCTCTGCCCAAAAACCGCCCCCGAAGCCAATCAATCCGTAACCCCAACCTAGCCCTTTGCCTGGGTTGTAGTCATGGCAATCGTGAAAGAAACTCAATCGAAAAAAAGCCCTGATTTAAGGGTCGAGAACAGTAGAATGACAAAACCCCCAGTACTATTAATACCCACCACTCAAAAAGCCCACTACACAACATTGCCTTTTTCCCTCTCGTAGTCAGATAATGAAACCGCCGTATGGTAGTATCGAATGCTGTGATGTCTAGAAGTAGCGGTCGCTGACTAGGGTGCCGAGTCTCCATGCTTTGTGATAACATAGGCAAGACAGGACTCCAGATCAACTTCGTACTAGCCTCGAAAAAAAAAGGAACTCAATGTTGCAAATGCGGAAGCAAACCCCGAATTTTTCTGTCCATTCCCGATGCTGCCACTCACAGTGGTGCGAGTGCCCATTTTCTTTATTTTGAACCAAAAAAAGGAAACCCAATAACCCCACAGAATGAATCCTCAAACATATTGGAGAATCTAATGAACCTAGGAACCACGAAGGGAACATAGGACATTGAAGAGATCTCCCTGGCGCGTCGAAAGCCGTCCAGAAAAGACGACCCGAGACCAGACGAGCTGATTAGTCGTACCAGCGTCAAATGAGGAGTCGTGAATCGAATAAACGTAAAAATCGTGAAAAAATCGTGTAGAGTTCGAAAAGGGCAATCTTTATCCTAGCCAGAGCGCATTGAATGCAAATTGAAATTCGCAATCCGACAGGATCAACCACCAGCGCCGACGAGCGACTGGTACTGTGAACGAAGCGAGATCTATCTTAGGAATAGAATAGACTCGGGATGCGGATGAGCGACTGGACGACGAGGCTGTACAGATACTCCACCTCTTATTTTTATAACGCCAAATAAAGCCTTGACTTTTGCCGCCATCGCTTTAAAAATGCGAGCCCAAATGAAAAATGCCATGATCTATTGCAAGTGGAATGATACCGAACCACCCAAGAATATCAAAAACCAATTAACGCCACTATAATTACCGATGCGGGAAAGTCGTCAAAACAAAGGGAGCATAACCTATTGAGGCTATAGAAGTTGCCACTTAGTCGTAGGAGTTTGGTAAACTCATATGACGGATCGACCGGGTCGAATACGTTCGGGTAAAGAGTCATAATGTTACCGACTGGATATCGAATTCGAGAGTAGAATTAAGATCGATCGAACAGACCAGACCGCCATTTCTCTCCTATTTTAGTGACATATTCCTAATGCCTATGTTTCGGAAGCTCCGAGGGGTATCTGAATAACAAATTTATGTGCCTGAACATGCCTAAGAACGATGTCGGAATAGACATTAGTGCAAGTATTCCCAAATCATCAACTTGGCTGGTATTAAACTCAGCCCTACCCAAGTACGAATCGATGATACAATAAAGCATATCATCATCAGTGAGCTGGGTCTAGCCCATAACAGCCTGGGTATAACCATGCTGCTGAAAGTAGGAGGTAGCTTTGTTGTGAAGCTGGGGCCTACATTGAGCGCAGTTGCACTCCGCGGAATTAGATTCCCAAATACCGTGGCCAAAGTGGCCAGGAAAGCCGTGTGGAAAATGGGATCCATTCCGAGGACCATAACATCCATGACCAGGCTTGTAATGCCTATTGTAGGCACCATTGACGGCTTGGGCAAACCACTCATCATATGAGGCATTGACGGAGGCAGCAGAATTAAGATACTCGGGAGTGCCATAGCCTGAGTCAGGAGGGGTCAGAGGAGCCTGAGGTTGCGACCACGTGTTCGTGTATTGGCTTTGCCATGAGCCCTCCCGAGAGCGGTAAGCGGTCGGGGCTGCATGAGCAAGTCTAGTGTTCATAGTGAACCGTTCATGATCAATGATCTCCTCATGAGTCCAGCCTTGGAAGGCCAGAGGGTGGTGTCGCACGGGATCTGGGTGGACGGTGGTGACGATAGGCGCCAGTCTCTCGCGCATAGCGATCTGAGACTGCTGTTGCTGTTGTTGTTGTTGCTGCTGCTGCTGGAGCTGATGGAACTTCTTGTTCTCTTCCCATTCCTTCCAATTCTTCAGCCAAGCATTGTAATCGTGGCTTTGATCGAGATTAACGTAGAGTGACCAGGTGATATGTCTCAACCACTCATTTTCCATAGTGTTGAGTTCCGACACTGCGATTCCACTTACGTCCGACCAGGAACGGTTTTGAAACGTATTGTCGTCGAGGAATTTGCTACCAAGCAGAAGAGCAGTAGTAAGCATTTTCCACATCTGACCCTCATTGGGAGTGAACGACCCGCTCTGGTTGAGCATGTTCACTCTCTTAGCCAAGTAATTCATACCAAGAAGGATGGTAGTACTAGGAAGTCGAGTGGACGTAAGGATCTGGTTCACAAATTTCCGGAATGCACCAGAGACCGAAGACTTGGGAAGGACAACTCGGACTGTCATCTCAGCCACATACTCTGCCATCATATCGGTCTCGTAATCGAGAACCGCACAGACACCGCCCGGCATGATGACGGTTGGGTGGGCGGACTCCGTCAAAGATCTATGCTCGACCCTTGCCGGAGGAGTTGAGTTCTGCTTCAAGCACGTGGAGAGACGGCTCAGTTGTGTGGGAAAACCACGACACAACTGGCTGTAAATCCAAAGGCCGAAGAGACGGAGAGCGTTTAGAAAGGAAGGTTATCGAAAACCCTATAGGAATTCTTGAGCCATGAATCGGTCCTCTCTTTTCCAGAAAAGTCCCGTTAAAGATCGGATAGATAGCCGGCTAACCGAGAATCGTGCTCTTAATAGAATGCGAAGACGTGATCAGAAACTTGATAGTGGTTGAACGCGGCGTCGATGATGCAACTTAGCCGAGGCCAACAATGATAATTGACAGAAAGGTGAAATCGTATCTAGGTAAGAAAAAATGCGAAGGCCGTCAAGTTAGAAAAAAGGTGCAGTGAAGACCTCTTAAACTGTATCGCAATATGTTAGCAAGAGAATTGACAATGGCTAAGAACAATGGACTAGTTGAAAGGGTGTATTGTATGGTGTCTTGTTGAAGATTGTTTCGAGTAGGACTAAGCAAAGCGTATTGTTCAATGTTATTGATGGTAAGCGACAGTTCCGGCGAGGGTCATGAATAGAATAGACGATCCCAACTCTTTCGGAGTCATTCGAGATCCAGGCTTGGGGAAATGTATGTCTTTGCAACTCCTTGCGAGTTGAATAGACAATAATGTTTTTGATTATTTCAAAACAAGTATCATGTGTGACAATCGAAACTCGGATATGCGTCGGAATCTAGCGGATGACGAGGTCGTGATGATGCAGTGGAAGGTAGTACATCAAAAAAAAGAGACACCAAACAAAACCAGAAAATCAAAGAACAATTATAGTAACTTACCTAGTGTGAAGAACGTTGGCAGCGATGAGAACGTTTACACGATTCGGTAACTGGGCTGTTCGCGAAGGAGTTCTAGTGCGCGAATGCGGTCGTGTCGTACCTAATCGACGGTGCTCGTGTTCGTCTTGACCTGTAAGTCCAGTGGTCGTGATAGGAACCTTCGTTTTCGGTTTTGCTCGCCGGGATAGCGAGAAACGTTCTTCAGATGGTTGGCCACAAATCCGACAATAAAACCGGATTATTGCTTTCCAACGCGAGCACGTTCTCCTGCACAACAAAGTACAACTTCGTTGCGCCTCTCTCTTTTTCTTCTACTTCCAATGTACTGTAAAGTAACCTGAATCCAGACGTCGACAACTCCGAGAATCGAGAATCGAAATTTCGGTCGAGGTCGAGTAGATTGGCGAGTGGCAGGATTGCAAGGTGTAAAAAAAGGAAAGAAAGAAAAAGAGGGAGACGGAGGTAGAAGCGGCAAAATGGTGGTGAAAGGTGGAAGTGTTTGGGAGGTTGAAGGATGGGGGAAGGATGAGAATGGAAATGGCAAGTGATGATGTTGATGGACCCGGTGTGAAGGAAAAAAAAAAAGGACGAGCCCACACACACTTCTTCCCTCTAACGCTCACCCAACTCAGACACCCTTAGCAACTTCAAGTTGGGGAAAGTAACCAGCCAACCAGTCTCGGTACAAACCCCAAGTGGGACGTTCTTTGGCCGCTAGCGCCATCGGTACCTTATACCTAAGCGTCTGCAAGAAACTGGTGGACTGGGGGAGCGGCGAACGCGCAGGCCTTGAAAAAGCGAGTGGCCACCAAAATACAGTGGAGACAAGGGGGGTGTCTGCCACGTTGTTGATTGGGTAAATGCGAATTGAGTTGGATTAAGTTAGCAATAGGCGATGGACCAGGGTTCCTTCAGTGGAGCCAACGCCTAGAGTCTAGCACCATTCAGGTAACTGCTAGAAAGTTATACTCGTACTCGGTACAAATATGTGCAAATTTATACGGACTTGTACCTCCAGGGTTACCATACAGAACCTTGAAGCACCTTACATAGCTACCTCGCCAAACAAGCAGCGCTGGTGACTGGCGTGGGAAGTGCGTCTCGCCAATGCGCTTGAATCCACCAATACGGCCCGAGTCCATATTGCAACCGACCATATTCTAGGTACCATACATAATTACCATATATGTAGGCCCTTCAACATACAGTACATAAATTCATAAGTACGTAATATGTAGTTACTATTCCAATTTCGTACTATGTAAATATGGACGATATGAAAGGTTATCCCCGGATCACCTATTTTGTAGCCTTAATGTTTTGCTATTTCTAGCTTACTTTCAAGTTTGCTATTCAAAAGTTCTCCCGAAGTCGAATGCCTTTGTAAACTAAAATCAATCATCGAAAATCAGGGTCTTGGCTATTTTAGTCATGCCGGGGTCCTTAAGCCCATATGTGTTTTTTTTTTTCTTCTTTTTCTTTCAAAAACGCTTGTCACTAGGCTATGGCATTCAACCGAGGCCCCGATTAAGAGGCTCAGTACCCTAACCCCTAGTTTCCAGACATTAGTTTCTTCTACCGCACATAGTCCGTCAACTTTTTTTTTCTCGGTTTTTTCTTGTGGTGAGAAGCTAATTAGTCGATACGGTTGTGGCAATATACATGGTCGATATACGAAGACGCCTCTAGTCCTTCAAAGTGTGCAATGTTCCTCTTTTGTCGTCTAACTCCGTAAGTCACATCCTGTTAAGGCAAACATATCTTACCTACAATCTTTACATGAAAGGGGTTAGAAGACAGGGAAGACCTAACCAAAGTAGGTAGCAATAAGAATGTTACCCTTGAGTAATCTCAGGACTTTCCTCTTACACGTGCAAAATCATCAAGTCCAATGCACCAAAACAAAACTCGCGACCCCAGTCAAACAAGTCTTGCGGTTCAACCTTGATTAATTCTGAATGCGGACATTATTACTCTTTTCAAGCTGCCGTTCTTTTTAATCAGTATTCATCAAGGGGGTCACAAACTAGCTTAGACTTTGCTCATTTCGGAATTTTCATCTCCTTTGTGTCGATATGTGTTGCATTATCCATCTGGGTAAAGGGTCAGGCCATTGCCCAGGTGCAGGTGTCCCACGTGGGGTACGGGATCATGTTATTCCAGCACTGGTAACTAGGTACCTAAATTGCCAGCTGCCTCCGTCAATTTTTAGGTACCCTTTACATTATCAGGCTCTTCATGTTATACCTAGAGGAACCCTACTTCATCAATATGCTGTTGCATCAGAGGAATTCCTTAAGGGAAACCCAAGGAACCAAGATGCAGGGGACAGAGAAAACATTCGTGGCGGCCTTTGTTATATCTATTTAAGGAAGCCTTGATGATCAGTGACATATTCTATCCTACGGATATCTTATATCTTTTGCTCGGGACGGCACAAAAATGTCGAGTGACCTAGTGTACGGTAGGAGCAAGCCCTCGGCAGCCATGGACATTGCAGGACAGTCCCACCAGCGAGTGAACGAGCAATGATATATTACCTGTGTATTCCTACGTAAGAACTACCTGCTGAGTGATGTGTTGCCAATATGTCAGTCATCCTCTACCAATAATCTATGATCGATGACATTACTGTATCTACTGTACCACGTAGTAGGTAGTACTACAGAGCATGAAGTTATCTAAACGGAAGAACGTCTTGCCTCCAAATCAAACTTATTGAACATTTCAAGTTGTCTGGATGTCGAGCCGTTGACGATTAGCTGGAGATATCTTAAGGCCGAAACTCCATTGACTGGCTTCAAAAGGGTACATATCGAAGGTACTCCCGTGTTTTCAGGTACCGATCCGATAATTTCCAGAATAGTACGGAGACCCACCGCCAACCAGCCTATCAGAGCTGTAGGATTCATAAGGAGTCCCATTGTAGGACTACTAGGTATGTACGTATCCCCTCTTCCCCCAACCCCTAAATTTCTCCTGAGAAGTTAAATTGGCAATATTAGAGAAACTCGGAATCTCTTGAGGGATTTTAAACTGAAGCATCAGTCTCGGCTTGCATTCTCCTCAAGATGCAATATCCACTCAGCGTCTAATCGTTGCAGCAGACGTAAACCTGCCTAGCTAGGTTACTTGATTGTTTTAATTGCTAGGCGAGAGCAACGATTCATTTTTTTATTCCAACCATCTCATGGCATCCCAGTAAAGAATGTACTCGTGCGCGGGAAGAGTCTTGCTTCATTTTATTTAATTATTTCATTTTTTTTTATTTTTGTTTTCTTTTTTTCTTGGTTGCAAGCCCAGCCTACGGATCACCGGGTCCTCATAATTCGCACCCCCTTGCTTCATACAGATATTCGTCCGTCATGGTCATACGTCACTGCCACATTACCAACACTATTCCTCCTTGACAAAGGCACAATGTCAGCGTGGCCAAAACAGACGCGACTCGGTACTTGTAGAAATATACGATGTCTTTCGATGATCAAACAAGTAAAGTAGGTAGCTGATGCTTGTTGAGAATGAACAACATCCTTCCGAAACCCAGCCTCACTAATGAGGTAATGGAAAGACGCAAGCTGCTCACCATTTCGGTTGTCGATCTGGCCAATTATGTAAAAACAAGACGTCAAGAACTGGTCGCCAGGGCGGATCACTTGCCCTGCGCCTGGCGAGACTTCGGATGTGGATTGCTACTATGAATATCCACTTGGACCCCTACTCTGTCAAGGTCTGTCAACTTGGTCGGCTGGCTGGGCGACCGAATCAGATTTCCAGACAACCAAGATCATAAAACGGTCCTGTGCCACACTTTATACGTGGTTATTACCAATCGACGCAGGATGAACCATAAGTCGTGCATCGATGGGTTGCTAGCAACTACATACATACGCAAGTCGACTCGTGAAAGTTTAAGAGGTTCTACCGTCTTACTAGCAGGTTGGTTAGATGGCCTGCCAAATCAACAGCCGCTAGATTTACTAAGGACAACATTCTATCTTCTTGTTGTGCGGGTTGTGTCCCAACCCCCCCACTCAACATGCAGCCGCCGATGGTTCATCAAATTCTTTTTTCTACGTGGGAACTGAGTCGTACGAAAAGGCCAGACGTCGCTCTGTAGTGGCTCCACAGAGGATGATAGAATTTTAGAAAATTCAAGAGAAAGTTACAGCACTAGTCCGTGGGTGCTTTTTGACCCCTCTCTTGCTTCCCAGGCGATGGAAGAATTTTTTCCTTTGCATGAGTCCGGTTCTGCAATAGCAGCATCTTCAGTCTTGACCTAGCATGTGCACAAGTTCCGTGGCTTCGGTCGCGTGGAAAGGTCCGTCTTGACCTTGTAAGATCATCCCAGCATGCACACGATTATTTACGTATCATATATTACGGTTACGGAGCTGTCGGCCACAATCTCAAAACGCCCAGCATCTAAACCACCAATCAATCAAGGAGAAATTATAATGTAGTGCAATTTCAAGAAAGTTTTACTGAAGCAACGGAGTCCGCAACCCCTTTGGAGGTACCCGTGCCACGCCCCACTTTATTCAGGTTCGCTTTGGCTCACCACCATAAAGGTGGTGCTAATCAGTATTTCCCACCTATCGGTATTTTCCACCGTTAGTGTATTGGGGCAAATCTT
>KZ112553.1:0-129919 GCA_002120305.1 Hypoxylon sp. CO27-5 | reverse complement strand
CCTTATTATACCTGCCATACCTACCACACCTACTATACCTACCACACCTACCACAGCTCCTACCATGCCCCAGCTCCTGTCACAACTCCTACCACACTACCATATCTCGAAATTTTCAAAGTAATCAACACTTAAGATTCTTGCGATAGGAAATTCTTGATAAGCTTCTTTAATTCAACATAATAGCCCTTGTAAAACTTGGGTATAAAAGCTCTTCGTAGACTTAGGGCATAATTGATTATACCATGAATCTGGCTTGTGCAAGATCACTTCGGTAACAAAGTTCAGTCTTGAATCTTGAAAAGTAGTTGCCATCTGCGCAGGGCAACAATAGTACGAGGTTGTCTCGCGATAAATCATGTCGCATTACGGGGACGGGATGACACATGTCATCCTACTACGTATCTACCTAGGTAGCTGCTGTTTTGTTCCTTGTAGACCTCCGCACTTCGAATCCTATGGACCCGAATCAATCCTTATTCCCAGGATCCCGAATCAATCCTTATTCCCAGGATCCCGAATCAATCCTTATTCCCAGGATCCCGAATCCGATATCATACTATTAGGTATATTAGATCCCAATTCCAGATCTTACATGTTCAAGGAACATCTCAAAAGAGGGATGTTCTTCGGTATCAATCTGCAATCGGACACCGACATCCGCGGCCGCCTGCTTGCACTGCAAGTAATACCCAAGGAGCCGAGAAAAACCGCCGTCGATGCAGAAGAATTCCATCCCGATGACACTAGCTGGAAGCTTCTCGCCAGTGATGCGCTCCAACTCCGATGTCTCCGTATCATCGATAAACAAAATGGTTGCGTTTCCGCCCGGCAGTGGATATCCGAGCGCCGCACCAATGTTGTCCTCGGGGTTTCGGCGACCTGGGTGTGGCAGCAAGAAGATATCGAGGACCTTGTTCCAATTCTCCGAATGCTTGTCGGCGAAGATCCATCCACCCTTGAAACCGAGATGCCGTCGCTGCTCTGTCAAGACGTCATGGGCGAGATATCGAAGTGTAAAGCCGTAGGATTCGAGCTCGAATTGTTGCATCATGGGAGAAAGGCATTGTAGCACCATGCCGTTCATCATGACGGAACCTTGCGGGAAGTGCATTGTTATGAGGGTGCAGGGTTTCTTGCCCTTAAGGGTCAGGAGGACCTCAAAATAGTGACGGAGCTGCGAAGCCACGTGCAAGCGAGGGGGGTCTGGAAATCCGAGATCTGAACCCATCGAACGCATCGTATTCTCGTCCAAATCAAGTAGATAACCTCGTTCTGCGTCGCGGAACATCTCGAAAGCGGCCCGGATGCGAGTGTTAAAGTTGTCGTCCCGTGTTCTGGTTTGGGTCACAGGCTGATCTTGATCATCAAGGTGCTGACAAATTTCTAAGACTGTCTCCTTCTCGGGCGCCATGCTCTCAGGCAAGATGGCTTTGATTTGTGCTGTCAGCCTATTGGGACCGATGCCAGGACTCACTCCTCGTAAAGCTCTGATCATCTCTCTGAGGGCAGTTTCAGCCATATTGTTGACCCTTGGCAAGTTATTAACTTTTCGCAAGTTGTTGACCCGTGGCAACTACTAGGAATTTAGAGCACGCTTTGCAGGTTTTAAGTAATGAGAACAGAAGCAAACGAATTGTCAGGTGACGTGTCGCGTGCATCCCGCAAGCGTTTGCATGGCAATGAGACGATGCAGACGAAAGGGACGGGCATGGTAGGTCCTAGAATGGTCCGCAAATGCCGGGATCCAAACACACGCTTGCCGTGCTTACAATCATTGGATACCCAAACTTCATGCTTCAGCAAAGTCCATTTTCGTTAGGTACGAAGTAGACCGCGTTGCATAGTCCACTCTTCGTAGCAGACGCCTTAAACGCCTCGTCCCACCTTTCGGACCCGAATTTGCCGGTAGCCTTCATGTCCGATCCGGATTCGATTTTCAAAATTCCCTTTTCGATAAGCTTGATCAAGTCTTTGGCCTGGTGGGTGGTGATAATTTGTGAATACGGGAATTCAACACCGCCTCGAAAGACCCCCATCAAGCTCACGCGGCCGCCTGGTCTCAACGACGCAATACCGGCTTGGAAATAAGAGCTGTCTTTCACGCTAGCAGGGGGGATATCAAAGAGCACATCCAGCGGCCCAACCTGGGCTAAAGATATCTTCCTCCACGTCACCGTTAATCTTCACTGTAAACACCCTATCTCAAATCTGGCTTGGTTTAGCGAGAGCCTCGTCGTTACGCCCCATAGCAATGACACGACCCCCATAGCGGCGGCAATATGTACCGCTCCACTTCCAACCCATCCTGTGGCAGGGGCAATCAGTGCCGTCTCGCCAACCCTCACGTCGATGTTAGCAAGGCCCGCCATATGGCACGATGAGCTTATTGAGAGTGCCAAGTTCCTATAGTCGGTACCCCCAAATATCGTCGGGTTCCTGGTGCACAGCTGTGAGCGACCCGAGAGCTCGGTTCAGCTCATAGAAAATTTATTGTAGAGCACTTTCATTCGTATCGTGGCCTGCGAATCGAAAGCTGCGTACCATGTTTCTGATAGCAGTCACACCAGAGTAACACCAATACCAAAAGCGCAAAAGGCGACGTTCACACAGACGTTGTCAAGTCCCAGCTTGGAGCGAGCCAATTCTCTAAGCATGATTTGTTACGTAGTGGTAGATCTAAGAGGCTGACACAGTCCAACATCCGGCAAGCGAGCCAAGTCAGATTAAAGAAGGACGTCTCAAATCACTCAAAATGGCGATGGTCTTCCTATAACAAATCGAAAGAGCTCTACAACAGCTGGGGGATAACAGCATTCACCACCTGGTGAAACAAGTAGGTATCTGTAGGTGGATATCATAGGTAGTCAATAGGACTTCTGCGTCTCGACAGAGCTACACGTCATCGGAGGGATGGTCGTTGATCTCGGGGGATCGGTTATCTGTCCCCTTGATTGATAGACGCAACCGCTCAGGGTATAAATATGTATAGTATTCACGTTTAGAAGACGGCAATAATTAGTATTTAGGCAATTTCAGAAGCACTGCTAGGTACCTGAACTATTGTATCTCCCAGTCACGGGGGATACATGGCGGAATCCTAGAGTAATGCTCTTAACAATTACAACTTTGCAATCTTTTCAGATTTTAATAAACAGCTGCATCCGCAGTTTTAAAAAAGAGTGATCCTCCACCATATCAATAGTGGAAAAGACTTTGGGGTTTTTCAAATTGATCAGCGGCATCGATCAATAGGAAGACAACGCGGGTATAATACTCCTCTGCCATAGCTCTCTCGTTATACCTGCTATACCACTAGCCACGAGTTTCCAAAGCTTTAAGTTCATATTGAAAACTTCCGCAATGGGAAACCTTCCAATTCGATTTGAACTCGGTATTAATAATAATAAATCGGTTACCGAACATTTCCAACGGTGCTTACGCGGACAAGTATACCTATAACCATCGTGGGTGTAACTGTTAACTGGTATATCCGGCGGTTCCGACGAATGAGCTATTAAATACGACACGTTAGGCCAGTAGATCTTTCCGATATTCGGGACCGATATATGTTTGGAGCTACGTATACTCTTAAGGAATCTTACATATATGGATTAAAGCGTAGGTTAACATGGTGTGATAAGCTTTTCCAAGTACCAGTGACAATCCTTGGCATACCCGTGGGTCAGCTGGTGAGTTAAATAAGAGGCTAGAATATACCTCTTCGCATCGACTCTGTGAAACTCACCATTTCTCCCCATCCCCTTCGTATAAATACGGAACCGACGGAATCTACGCTATGGCTGCTACGGGTAAACAGTTGGTACCAACGCCTGACATCTCCGTAGACCTTGTCCGGGCTAAGGCTGGAGAAACTTTCAAGTTAGGAACTATTAGTATGATCCATCCCATAGCGGGGGAGCAGATCTGAAGTGAGCGCTGTTGACTATCGTAGCAATTCGTGTGATGGAAGATGGTAGCAATACCCGTCAGTTTTCATTCTTTCATATTTCCAGCTATACTCCCAACAGATATAAGCGCACCACTTGAATTCATATACTAACCACCATAATTGTGATAGACGACCGGCTTGGCACCGCTGAATTTACCATTCCCCCCCACACCGATGGACCGCCAATGCATTGGCACGAAATGGTATGCATGGCATGGAATAGAAGCTTGAATCCTGTTAATATTTACCGATAATATGCAGCATGACGAGACGTTCTTGGTACAGTCCGGCCGGCTACGCTTCCATGTAAAGGATGGCGGTGTAATTAATTGCGACTTGGGGGACTACGTAACAGTACCTGTGCGCGCGCCGCATACATTCTCAAATCCATTCGACGAAGAGTGCAAGTTCCTGAACACTTTCACGCCTGCTTACTATATCAACTACTTCAGGCTACTCAGCCAGTTGACTGAGGAGGGGAAGCCGATGGACAAGGAGGCTAATGCGAAGGCTATGGCGTACTTTGCTACCATCGGTGTCCTAAACGATGGTGTTTAACGGTTTGCTGCCAGCTTCGAATACACCTACAACGATTTAAATATATGCCGGATAGGTTGGAAATCTCGGATGATATGGCTTTATTAATTCGGATATTGAGGTGAAGAGCAAGAAACGAGTTGAGCCAAACTCTAAGCTGTACAAGACTTTGAATTCCACGGACTACCTATCGTAACCACGTCCGTATTTATTCTACGAGGGCTAAGTTTATCGCGACGTAGCGATCATAAATTAAATCCCTGAACACTAAAGATCCTTTTCCATATAAAGAACCTCAACCGTGGAGAAGCACTACTCGTCACGCGCCCCTGAAACCTCTTATAATATTACTCTGTATTGATACTCCACCCCTTACACAACAACAAGTTAACCGCCCATCAGCTGGCTATTACCTATTATTTCGCACACTACTTTCGTTCTCAATTCTATACTTAATATATAGTAGATTCTTAAAGAAAGTAATCTTTATAGCCAACACATGGGTAATTAAGTCCCAATAAACAACCATCACGTGCGAGGATACTAACGTTCGTCTTCAATCATTTTAAACAATTGTTGCAAGAACTCCTATTCTCTTGATTTGGTTATTAAGAGAAGTTCAACCCGTGTAAATAGAGACATATCCTAAACGCATTCCTGAATGATATTCTTATTATCCGCGTTTCAAACACTTTAATACTAAGCAAAACAGGTAATTAGTAGAGACGAAGTTCCCTATTGGTCTGATTCCAATTACGTGCCGATTTGGACGGAATACCTCTTAAAACTCCGTAACTCATCGTCATCGGCCACACCTACAGTACTATACTATACATCATCTTCGATATATGTGCTTATGTCCCGTACGAACCGTTCCAAGAGTGTTTTCTAATATTAACATTAAGTCATGAGTGACTCTCACGATTCGTTTGGCTCGGGTTAGGAGGCTTTAAAACTGTCAACTTAGTAACACTAAACATTACTGGACTATATTTAGTATTATAATTCAGCAATATTCATATACGTGTAAATTTCACAGGCACCCCTGAGCCCATTAACTTTAAAAGGGATATTCGAATAGAGGGAAACAATGTCACCTCTACTCCACTTACGGCATAATACTTTATGCTGAGCAGATATATGATATGGGGATTCGCTCACACCTCGACAACAGGACAGCCTGCAAGGAGGTTGGCTACGATACCGGACTTGAAAGATTCATGCAGGTATGGTTACATTCAAAATTAAGTAGTATAAACCCTGGCAACCCCTGGCAGCGACGGACGCATTAATTAATATCTGGCTAATGCGGCCCGAGACCAAAGACTTTTTACCTCATCCCACTCAAAATCCACCGCGATCCGGGAAAAACCCATACTCGCCCATGTTACGAAGTAGATCTTCTACTCATCGAGAACTAAAAGTGGTGGAGATGCCGTCGGCCAAGATGGGACAAGAGTGTCTCTATATCACAAGCGTGGCACCCGGCAAGAAAATGCCATTAGTCTCCATCCCATGCTGCTCCGTTTATTGCCAGATCTAGTAGATCCGGGGTCCCCACGACGCTTTTCCATCCGAACAGATTTGGGGTAACAGATTGCATTGTGGGCCGAAATGCCTTTAACTCTAAAGTCGATCCGTTTGTGGGACAGATCATATAAGGCTCACAAGAATCCTCCGACGACTGGGGAGTATGCCAAGGACCCTTGCTGCTCGATGCTTTTCGAGCTCAGTCGCCAACGATGTGGTCTCCAATCTTTACTATAGTGTTCGCTACGGCATCTGCAGCCGCGACTCTCGACTGGGTGGCAGCTTACACGAAAGCCAATGCTTCGCTATCGAAACTATCGCAGAACGACAAGATCAACATCGTTACCGGAGTAGGGTGGAATAAAGGACCTTGCGTTGGTAACACGGCAGCAGCCAGTTCTATCGGCTATCCTCAATTATGCTTACAAGATGGGCCTCTCGGTGTTCGCTACGCTTCGGGTGTCAATGCCTTTGTTCCAGGCATCCAGGTTGCCTCGACGTGGGATCGTGCCCTGATGAGAGAACGCGGGCAGTTCATAGCCGAAGAGACAAAAGGATGCGGTGTTCACGTTCTACTAGGGCCTGTCGCCGGACCTCTCGGCAAAAACCCTACGGGCGGCCGAAATTGGGAAGGCTTCGGCGCGGATCCCTACCTACAAGGCATCGCAATGGCGGAAACCATTGAGGGTATGCAAGCTGTTGGGGTCCAGGCCAATGCTAAACATTACATACTCAATGAGCAAGAACTCAACCGCGAAACCATGAGCTCTAACGTGGACGACCGAACAATCCACGAGCTATACCTCTGGCCCTTCGCCGACGCCGTGCATGCAAATGTAGCGTCCGTCATGTGCTCCTATAACAAGATCAACGGCACTTGGGCATGCGAGAAGTAAGTTATCAGCCACTCGCCCATTCCCGTTCTCCGCCATGAATGGCTTGCCGAGTCTTCACCAGCCCCCGGGGTAACTAAGTGGTTGAATTGAGCCTATTAAATAAATCTAATTGATTGGCTAACCCGATGTAATGTAGTCCCTATGTTCTGGACACCCTCTTAAAGAAAGAACTAGGATTCCAAGGGTATATAATGACTGATTGGAATGCCCAGCATTCCACTGCGGAATCCGCAACTTCCGGCTTAGACATGACCATGCCGGGCTCAGACTTCAATGGCGGATCAATCTTCTGGGGTTCCAAGTTAAGCCATGCCGTGAGCAGCGGACAAGTACCGCAGTCACGTCTAGACGATATGGTCCGCCGAATCTTGGCGTCGTTCTATCTACTCGGTCAAGACAGCGGTTATCCTGCGATCAATCTCAGGGCCAATGTGCAAGGAACTCACAAGACCAATATCCGTGCCACAGCAAGAGATGGAATCGTCCTCTTGAAGAATGAAGACAACATTCTCCCCTTGAAGAAGCCCAGCAAGCTTGGCTTGGTTGGCTCCGCTGCTGTCGTTAACCCCCAGGGCATGAACTCTTGCACCGATCAAGGATGTAACACTGGTGCTCTTGGGATGGGTTGGGGTTCGGGCACTGCCTCTTATGCGTATTTCAGTGCTCCAGCTGATGCCATCAAGACCCGGGCCCAATCCGATGGTACCCAGATCAGCCTATCCTCGTCCGACAGCACAAGCTCTGTAGGCTCAGCTGTAAATGGCGCCGATGCCGCGATTGTGTTCATTACCTCCGACAGCGGTGAAGGGTATATCACAGTAGAAAACAACGTGGGCGATCGGAACAATCTGGATCCTTGGCACAACGGCAATGAACTCGTCAAAGCTGTGACAGCAGCAAACAAAAATGTGATTGTTGTCGTACACTCTGTGGGCCCCGTGATCCTCGAGACGATTCTAGCCCAGCCTAACGTCAAAGCAATTGTATGGGCTGGTCTTCCATCTCAAGAGAACGGAAATGCGCTCGTCGATATCCTGTATGGCGATACCAGTCCTTCTGGCAAATTACCCTACACTATTGCCAAATCTGCAAATGATTACGGTACCGGAGTCGTGAGGGGAAATGACGATTTTAAGGAGGGTCTATTCGTGGATTATCGCAGATTCGATCAACAAGGTATCGAGCCCCGGTACGAGTTTGGATACGGCTTATGTGAGTCTTTATTCCTTTCATCTTGGCCTATTTGCTTGGTTAATCTCAGCTAAACCTTCCTTCATAGCGTATACAAACTTCACTTATTCGAGTATCTTTGTCGACGGGAGACCGACATCCGGCCCAGCGACAGGGGATATAATTTCTGGAGGCCGAGCTGATCTCTGGGAAACCGTACTAAGAGTCACTGTCACCATCACTAATACAGGCACCGTCAAAGGAGCGGAGGTGGCGCAGTTGTACGTAAGCTACCCGGAGTCCGCAGCAACACCACCGAAGCAACTTCGTGGGTTTGATAAGTTGGTCTTGGAGCCTGGGGCCTCAGATAATGCAGCATTTGATATTAAGAGACGAGACTTGAGTATCTGGGATACGGCGAAGCAAAACTGGGTCGTTCCTCCGGGCACTTTCAACATCAGCGTTGGTGCGAGTAGCCGTGACATTCGACAGGCAGGTACGCTTGAAGTGCCGTAGACCTAAAGGAGGTGTTCAAAGAGAATTTTTGGATAGTCATACCGTTCAGTGGACAAAAATTACTAGTTATGTAACGGGGAAGCTACTGGGAAGCTGGTAGGATGGCCGTAGCTACGGTAAAAATGTTTTACAGCGGAAATTAGGACTCAACTTATCCTCTCGACCTAAGTTTTATGTGCTTGGTACCGTCGTTAATTATAGCGAAGTATATGAAGAGATAAAGACAGAGACAGCCAGTAGCTCAAAGATACATATCATGGGAGGCTAATTATATCATACAGAATCTTGTCAACTATAGATATTTTAAGTATTTGACAATAATATAGAATCTAGACGCTATTAGTCTTCCCACTTTTACCAACTCAAGCGTCGATGTCAGCTCAACATTTCAATATCAATAGAACAGTATCAATAAGTCTTCTAGAAATACCTAACTATCCAAAACCTCGTGTAATTTCTACCTACACAGATCTATCCCTTATACATTCGCTCACAAATCATGCTGTGTCTAAATTAGACCTAAGTACCAGGTTTAGTAGGTTTATTCAGGCACTACTTGGAGAACAAGTTAGGGAATACTTAATAAACTATGCCTGGTTAATGCGCCAACGCAATAAAGTGCTCATCGCAACTAGCCTAACACTAGAGCAACTAATACTCTTTAGCGCGGCATAAGACAGCCGGGTCTATAAACCATAATACCTGGAATTATCATCGACACGTCCTTAAAAAATACCGAAACTGCTAATATATGGCGAAGTGTCATGTTGAACAGGCTAGAGACATTCCGAGGCCTTAGAGGTTACCATTCATCATGTCTCCTGAACACAAAATTAAAACACAAGATTAAGGGGAACATTGTAACGACATACCTTTTACCTAAGGTACTTAACTTAATTTATAGAATAAAATTATAGAATAAAATACAGTGTGAACCTAGCTCAAGCTAAACTAACGTAGCACAAGATTTCCCGGCTCCATCCGTAGATCCCCCACCATTGAACGCCTCTGACGTCTCTTAACTCTGGGCGGGCTCAACAAATCTCACCAGGAATCTCAAGCTACGGGAATATTCTGGTGGGCGTTTCTCCTCACGGACGGACCCGACTTCATAGGCACGACACATGACGGTCTCGATGCTTCATAAAGCACGCCTGGGACGTTGTCTTCTCTCATCAACAAGACGAAACTTTTGCTTAGGAAACCCTCAACAAACATTCAACTTCCCACGGTACTCTAGCTCAACAAGAGGCTCCGACGGTTGGCGCGCCATGTCCCAGTCAGAAATTTCGAATTATCTGAAGCAGACGCACGACCGCGTCTTTGAGCACAATCATGCCTGGGCGGAAGAGCAAAAGAAACGAGATCCTGACTTCTTCGCTAAGCTGTCGTCAGGGCAGACCCCGGAGTATCTCTGGATCGGATGCAGTGACTCACGAATCCCCGCGGAGCAAATCACGGGGTTGGGTCCGGGAGAAGCATTCGTCCATCGCAATATCGCCAACCTGGTTGTGAACACTGATCTCAACGTTATGAGCGTCATCGAATATGCGGTTCGCCATTTGCAGGTCAAACACATCGTCGTATGCGGTCACTATGGCTGCGGCGGTGTCAAGGCGGCTATGACACCAAAGGACCTCGGACTGCTTAATCCATGGTTGAGGAATATCCGAGATGTTTATCGCCTTCACGAAACAGAATTAGATGGGATAAAAGATGAGAAGGCGCGCTACAACCGTTTGGTAGAGCTGAGCGTCATTGAGCAGTGCCGCAACGTTATCAAGACGGCAGCTGTACAGCAGTCATATGCCAAGAACCAATTTCCCATAGTCCACGGATGGGTATTCGGGTTTGAGGATGGCTTGCTCAAGGACTTGAAGGTCGATCACGAGGCCATGTTACACACCATCCAGAAGATCTACAATCTTACGGAAGAGTGATCTGCTTCCTAGAAAGGAGGAATAGCATGCAGTAGTATCATGGATTGTATTGAATGAGGAACAACAAGCCGAATTGGCTGTGTTTGAGAAGACAATATCATCCTAACGCTACGCTAATGTAATCATAGAATTATTCACAAGAGTCTGATGACAGTCCAACTAAGCCGTCGCCCAGAAGTGCATGTCTTTGACTCTTATGAAACTCCCTCATCCGACAGATCTCTTATATACATGATTCCGCGTGGTTATCGCGATATCTAAGATCATCCCGTTTATGGCCGCATGTATAAGGCATGCGGAACTACCAACGTTTTGGGCGCCGGCTTAATCGGCCTAGCTGTCGGCGCAGTCGCATCTGGATCGCGACTGTGCGTCTCTCACTAATCTCTCCACGAATCCGTGTTGGTCAGGGTGATTTTTCCAAGATAGTGGTCGCCTAGGTCGCGCGGATCCATAGGAGTCCATAGGAGTCCTTAATTTTAGTGGTTCACGCTGTTCGTTCCCGCTTGATGCAAAGCGTGTGCTTACTCAATCTCGGCTTCTTCGACGCTGTCGGATTCCCAAAAGCCGTGCTCAAAGCTCTTCTTTTGTCTGAAGGCAAAACGTTCCCAGCTCACGCCTCTCCTGGCCTTAGTGCCGTCTTCCTTGGTCTCATATCGTCGTGGCTCGAAATCCATCACGGTTCGCCAATTGCGTATCATTCGTCGCCAATAGCATGCCTCGGCAGCAGGGGTAAGATAGCGGTCTCGGAAGACTCTTGTGGATTCATGGGCGATCCGCCGCGCTCGATCGGGGTCGGCAATGAGGCCGTCCATCTGCCCCTTGAGGTCTGACCAGTCACGCTTCACTTTGACGTAATTCTACGGAGTAGAATCGTTAGTCAGGTTTCGCAATCTCGAGTGATTCAGCTAAGGATTGATAGAATATACCTGATGAGGACCGCTATCCTTGAGAAGCGGATGGTAGTGGAAGACATAGTCCAACTTGTGGATGACCGGAACACTATTGCAGTTGTGCAGATATCGTAACCGTCCACTCCAGGAATTGCCCTCGGTATGTGCGACATACTTGAAACGGCAGAAGTCCCGCATGTCCATGATGTTGGTGCGGTTATGCCAATCAATGGCTTCGACGTCGTTCCAATCATGGCCCTTTGCGGCTTCTACTAATGCGGTTCGCAGTTTACGATTCACAGCCAAACTGCCTCGCCAGCATAGCTTTTCCTCCTTATCATCCCACCCATTAGGGTATTCAGTCTCCAGCTCTTCGACGTCCTCGCGGAACTGTACGTACGATCCTACGCCATCATCAGGATAGCTCCATCCGTCAAAGTCGGGCATAACCCATAACCAGGGGTTGTTCTCCTGGCGTGCCCAAGCCCATCTAATACGTTTTGGATTCTTCTCGCCTCTAGCAGCTCGGTCCTCGATATCGATGATAAATTCGACGTTCGGAAGCGATCGAGGGTCTGGAATAGCGGTTATGGCGCGATACAAATTCGCAAGTGCAGCGAGGCCACGAGATCGATCCGGCTCGCCCTTCTTTTCCTTAATCACGTATAGTTCGCCATTTGAGATCATGACGTGAAATTCGCCATGCGGGAGACCGGTGTAATCGTCTTTCGCGTCCAATCGCATGTCTGTTTCCTTGATGCGTCGGTTCTGGTCTAGAAGAAAATCGCGGGCGCGGTCGAGTTCTTGGAATAGATCGGGGAATGCGCTCTACCACACAACGAAAATGAGCGTTGGAAATCTTTCCAAAGAAGACTCGCCATTCTAGCCTATCTACAGTGTTCATTACTTACCTCGCATTGATCGTCGGAAAGGCCATAATTGAGGCTGTCTCTTTTCGGATCGAATATCCAAGGTGATTCCTCGGGTTGCGGCGGACTCGCTTGGGCTGGCTGCTCTAGGGGCTCCCTAAATGACTGTTGAACAGGCTTATCGAACGGCGATCTCACGTCGCCAAATAGCGAAAAGATGGTCACGATAAGGACGACGGCCAAAATCAGCCAGCGAAGGCGGCGCAGCAGGAGCGCCATGGAGGACTCTCCCAGCTGTTGGCTGCACGAAAACCAGGATTTGTTGGCATGCATTGTCAAAAAAAGAACGTAAATTGGCTAGAGATGAGCTCCGCCAAAGCGGGAAGGGAATGCGTACCGTCTTGAAGGCGGGACAGTGTCTCAAAAAGAAAAAAAAAAGGTCACCTCGAAGGCGACAAAAGGAGTCGCTCATTTTAATAGGTTTGCCATCGCCTTTGTGTCACATAATCTTGGTCGGTATTAAGCAAGGGGCACGAATGCGGTAGAAAGATACGATGCCCTGCATTGATTGATAAGTTGAGAGAGTATCATTGCATACCGTTGTGTCCGCCGTGTCCGTTAACGGCTCCAAATGCCACACTGCCGCATCCAACTACAAGGGTCCCCCAGTCAAAACAATAGGGGATCTGACACTGAGATTTTAGCTTAATTCAGGGCACCTGTCAGATGGAAAATCCTTCTACTAAGATACCTAATCAAGGCAATAGGTTGCGCTTCTCATCCCAACGTGGGCTGATCAGCATGATGAAATGGTAAAATATTCTGTTTGCATGTAGAACACAAGGTCCAGTAATACCTAATAGAAGCGTACAAGCATAGGTACGTAAAAGGATTAAATGGTACCTACCTACCTACATAGTAATGAGCAACATCCTCTTTTCACTATATGTCGTCATCAAGTATGTACAGCAGGGCAAGGCACATAAATCTGAGTAAAGATCAAGGACTAATCTACAATATCACTCATCCCCTTCTCTCTCTTTGCACTTAACAAAACCTGTCGATGTTTAAATTCAATCGCCAACAGGACCTGTTCATACACATCTCTCTCTACTCAAGGTGCTACAATGTAGATTATTTATCCAGCTCCCAAAACTTGAAACCTACATCATACAAAAGCTTAGACCCAAGTACATATATTAGGTATGTAGGTATTCAATATGAGCCCATCGACGACATTCTATGACAGTTCTTATCATAATTAATCAATACCAACTTCTAGTATCTCTCTTGGCTAGTGGTCATCTATTTTTACTACTACATACCTGCGTAAGAAACCAATTTACTGAGGTCGACTATTATGATCGGCGTCTCGAGAGTCAGCTAGTACCTGACTTAAAATCCATGCGCGTCATCAGGACCCAGATCTTCAATACGGTATTTATCGCAATATGGAGACAGGGATTAAACGCCGCCAGTGTATGTAATTAAATAGTGTAAAGCCTTTCAAAGTATACCTTTAGGTAACCTGACATTCAATATCGACTCGAAGATTTACATAATGGACCTCATTATATTCCAATAGGAGATAGAATTAGGTAGATGTTGAAATGCTAAGCAAGTAACTCAAGGACCAACGTGCTACAATGCAATTTGTCTACATTGTTCGGTACATCAATACCTCGCTATCATACATAGGTATATGTACTGAAGAAGTTGTATCGCATATATTTGAAGTCAAAGCTGTTCAGCTACCAGGTACCAAACTCTACGTGCCTTACCTACCTAGGTACCTAGCTACATGTAGCTATATCTTGACAACCCAATCCAGTATTACGCCCGAGGCTCAGGTTGAACGAAATGTTCGGCGTGTAGTCCGTTATCATCTTCTATTTACGATAATTGAGCCTAGGCCGACCCATTGACGCCTTCGCGGCGCGCACATTCAGGTAACTTTTTAGCGAGAGCAGGTGAGTTGCGACTATTGAGTGGCGCTTTTGAGAAGTCTACTCTTATAGGAGCCAAGCCCAGCCGCGCCTCGCCGGCTGCAACCCACTTACATTTTCCCATCACTTTTCAGATCTGGTCGTGAAGCGAACGGGGAAGACAGGGAAAGGAAAAGAAAAAAAAAAAAGTCCACAAGCGATGCTTCCGTCCTCAGCTGGATGTCCAATATCTTACATGCATTCTGGTCTCTCATTTCTCATATTTTCGATTAGGTTCGGCTCAACATATTATTACTACTAGACTATATCTTAATAGTTGTTCGTTCATTCATGTTTCAAAATTACGAGGACTGCTCTCAGATACCTACTCCAGTTGTAATAAAAGTTGTTATTACTTCCTATAATTCTTGAATAAACAGGTGTTTCAAGGTGTGCTTAATCCCAATTAATATCAATCGAGTTCGATTTTCTTTTGAGTCAGTTATGCGCCTTTCGTACGCTCTATCACTTGCGACTGCGTCCGTCGCTCTCGCACAAACTCGCTCATCGAAACGTGGATTGGTGTTTGTCCCGAACTCCAACAGTCCAGAAGACAATCAGATATGGGTGCAGTCGGGGTCCGATCTGACTTGGTACTACAACTACCAGTCGACAGCGTCACCTGTCTTTGATAACATACCACAAGATCAGTTTGAATTCGTCCCTATGCTATGGGGTGCTATTGACGACACATCCTTCCTCGAGTCGGTCCAAGGCCAGATCGATTCCGGCCGCAATATCAAACACGTGCTAGGATTCAATGAACCCGATTCTCAGTACAACGACGGTAGTAATATCCAGCCCTCGGTAGCCGCGGATGTGTGGGTCAGGAACATCGCGCCTCTTGCTGACAGGGGAGTTAAGCTGGGATTACCCGCCTGCACTGGTGGATGGGGAGGGATACCGTGGTTGCAACAGTTCCTTGGCAATTGCTCTCAACTTATTAGCACCGACAGCGAACAGAGGAACTGCACGTATGATTTCGTTACGATACACTGGTATGGAAATTTTGAAGGATTGGCGAGCCATATGGGATCTTATGCCGCCGCGTTTCCAAACGTTACCCAATGGATTACCGAGTATAACCTGGATAATCAAGACCTTGCCACAACGCAGTCTTTCTACAACACATCCTCCGAATACTTTGACCGCATGGACTCGGTTGGGCGTTATAGCTTGTTTGGTTCTTTCAGGTCCAGTGATAGCAACGTGGGCCCCAATGCTGCCATGCTAAACAATGACGGACAGCTCACGGATATTGGCTCGTGGTACCTAGGCGCTAGCGCTACAGGCATTGAGCCTCAGTCGGGGACGAGAAAGCGCATGCCTACGGCAAGTGGCATTGTGTTGGCACTAGCTGCTATCATGGCTGCCATCGTGATATAGTAAAGAGTACATGTCTCGATAGGATTGTTAAGGGAGGGAGGTTGTAGCAAGTTAGAACTAGGACAGTTGGATTAGTGTATAAGCGGATTCGCAGTATATGCCACAACGTAGCTTACTTACTAGGCACGTAATCATATTAATATTTTATATATACCATTATCCTACGTTTAGGTCTTGCCGTATGTGAAGGTCATAGCACAGTGTGGCGGATTGACTTGACAACCGAATAATCCACAGCTAAGAGAAAGATGAGTACGAGCATCTAGAGTCGAGCAATTGCTGAGGAACGATAACGCTGGAGGCGATCTATATTGGATGTATAGTTCTTTAGTTATCGGGACACAGGGAAGGCCCTTTAGAAACTGTGCCTCGATAGTTTCCTGATCTGAAATTGAGATCCCGTCACGAACTGCCGGCACAGCGTTATGAATGAGACTTTCCATGGGAGCGAGAGCATGTGACGGCGTGAACCCGAGACCGTATGGCCCAGGGTATTAACGAGGGAATACAAGAAATCTCGAAGCATTTTCATAATGAAACGTTTGGAATTTTAACGGCCTTGGTGCACAGGAATAAATCGTGTTGTTGAAATAATCCTCAGTAGAATTATGAATCTCAATTGATCTCAATTGGTCAAGTACCTACACATAGGCACCTAACATGCAATAGACATACATATACCGTAGGTAGGCAACTTATGTACCCCGGACGATGGTGCGGATTGATCTTGTTTATATGTAGATGTACATATAAAAATAACTCCGTCACTCTTCATTGAATACTAAGAATTAGTTACTAAAGGTATCAAGTACAAAGAAAGAGACCCCACCGACAAATCTGCCGATGGCCGAAGTGACCGAAGCGACCGAAGCAGGCCTCGGCAAAATGCAACAGACTAGACCCTTGTATTATCTCGATTACCTCAACTCCTCTCGGAAAGCTAGGTACATTCCTTTCTTTATCATCTCCAGACAATGCCACTCGCCAGTTAGTTTTCGTCTTCTGGGTGGTGGTTTAAGATTCCAATAACCCCCGATCACATTGACAGCGTCGTCGCTTTCTCTTTCCCCCCTCACTGCTACGTACCCCAGAATCCGTCAAGATGGCTACCGAGCGAGTTAATTCTATTTTAAAGCATCTGTCACCAGGATCGCCTCTAGCTACCATGTAAGATATTCCTTGTGTTCGTCTTTTTACTACCCCAAGGACCGTTGAATTCAGCTCAATGCAAGTCTTTCTACTGGATCAGAGTGGAATTTGTGTACACATGGACATATCAAGGAGGAAGGTTGATAGAAAAGCTGACGTACTTCTCTCTCCAGCACGTCAAAGAATCCTGACGATGTGGTCATTACGCTTGCGATCCGAACACCGCTTTGTAAAGGAAAGAAGGGCGGCTTCAAAGACACCACTGTCGAGTACCTCATGTACGCCATCCTGAAGGCTGTGCGTGAGCGGCTGGGGTTTTCTCCCGATCTCGTCGAGGATATCTGCATGGGGAATGTATGCACTTCTCCCACCACGTTCACTTTTGTATTAGAAGCATGCCGCCTAACTCATTCTTTGCCTTTAGGTCTCAGATGGCAAAGCAGCTTACAAAGCACGCGCCGCCGCTCTCGCTGCCGGATTTCCCAACACGACAAGCGCTTCTTCCGTGAACCGATTCTGTTCCTCCGGTCTCAAGGCCACGGCCGACATTGCTCACCAGATCGCCGCTGGCTCGATTGAAATCGGTATTGCTGCTGGTACGGAGTCCATGACTGCCGGAGGCGATTCCCTCGAACGACCTTTCGACGAAGAGGTAACCAAGCACAGCCAAGAAGCCATCGACTGTATGATGGCCATGGGTTGGACGAGCGAAAATGTGGCAAAGGATTTTGGGCTGTCTCGACAGGCTGTCGATGAATACGCTGCCGAGAGTTTCCGGCGGGCCGAGATGGCGCAGAAGGCAGGCTTGTTCGACGACGAGATTGTGCCCATCACCACCAAGTTAAAGGGACCCGACGGCCAATTCAAGACCGTCACGCTAACAAAGGACGAGGGCATTCGACCGGGGACGACGGCTGCTGCTTTGGGGAAAATCCGTGCTGCTTTCCCACAATGGGGTCCCATCACCACCGGAGGCAATGCTAGCCAGGTTACCGATGGTGCCGCGGCAGTGGTTCTTATGAAGCGGTCTAAGGCAGTTGAGCTCGGTTTGCCAATTCTAGCCAAATATGTCGGCTCAACCGTGGCCGGCCTAGCCCCTCGGATTATGGGTATCGGTCCCACGGTAGCAATTCCCAAGCTACTCAAGCAGCACAATATCACTCTAGACGACGTTGACGTTGTGGAGATCAACGAAGCGTTTGGAACTATGGCCGTTTACTGCAGAGATTTCCTGAAAGTAGACTGGGCCAAGATGAACCCCCGTGGCGGTGCCATCGCACTTGGTCACCCCCTAGGCACGACGGGCGCCCGGCAGATCGTCACCGGTCTCAGTGAACTAAGACGAACAAAGAAAAAGATCTTATTAACGAGTATGTGTATCGGAACAGGAATGGGCATGGCTGGCCTGTTCGTAAATGAGCAATGATGCTCGTATTCCACGGTTGATTTCATCTTTGGTTATACTCACGGGAAAGCGAGTGTCAACGGATTTAGAGAATGTATATTCTTTCAATAAGGTTTTTATGCCTGTGATCAAAATCGTTCTATGTCGTTCTTACTGTTCTGTTGTCCGAGACACCCTGCCATGTCCACTACACAGATGATATTAATGCTATTTCCCTGGTAAGTAGGTACATATTACTATTGACATACACATGTACACCAGCTCTCAGCAATAATGAACCCACGCTCCAATTAGATAACTTGTTGTTATTAGTGTCATCAAGTCTGTCCCCGCTCTTGCATGACCTATGTCTCTCCATATGTCCTCATCCTCTCATAAAAGCACCGCAAAAGCCCAGTTGATGTCGGCCTCGTGAGATTTCTTCAGATTGCCCTTGAGAAAACATGTATGCTGGGTCCCGGTGTCTCCTTCAAGATAGCCCCAGCCACAACCCGTACAGCCAGCAGTCCCAGCACAGTTCTTCATACAATCTAGAATGCTCTCGGTAGGTACCTGTCGTAGATCTTCCGCTTCATCACCACTGTAATCTATGCCGCAAATTCGTAGGAACCGTTTATCTGACCCTGGAACCTGGTATGTGGTTCCATTTGCGGCGGGGCAATCAATCTTTCCCTCAGTGTTGCCTGTCGGAGTGGAAGCCGATGAAGTGGTAGAAGTTGTTGGGGGGTTAGTTGTGGATTCCGTCGCACTGGCGGATGTTGTCGACGTGCTTGAACCTTGTGATATACTCGAGGACGATAAGCTAGAAAGAGTTAAATTGCTGAACAGATATGTACGTAACTGGTTTGGCTAAAGACAGAATCCAAACAAAACGAACCTTGATGCCGCCGCCGCAGCAGCAGCCTGAGTGGAGTTTTGCGACGCGCCTCTGCCAACACCGACTCCAACTCCAACTCCAATTGCGACAACCAACAAAAGCGCAACCAATGCTAGAAGCCACCAGAATTTAGACTTCCTCAACCCGAATATTCTCTTCTCGTTCAGAGGTTTCTGCCCACCAAATCCAGCAAGCGGAGGCGGAGGAGGGGGTCTTTCTCCTCCAGTGGGTGGCCCGTCCTCTGATGGTCGCGGGCTAGCAGGGGGTGTCGCATCACCTAGCCAAGTAGACGGTAGACGTTGATGCTTTTCGGAGCTGGAAGTGGGCGAGAAGTACGCTCGCGATGCATTTTTTAGTTCGTTGAAGTCGCGATTAGCGAAGAAGTCGAAGCCACGAAACTCGAATGTTGGTGATCTTTCCGCCTCCCTCGTTCCCGATCCTGCTGTTATGCTTGTTGTTATTCCAGAACGCGGTACTGCCCCTGTTCCTGCTATCACTCTTTGGGCTTGTTGTGGTGGTGTCGGGCGACCTAGAACGGTGGTGCCCGGCTTATCGGACGCCATCGGGGTCGTTCAACGTGGGATTGGATCATCGCCGAGAGGCAGACATTATATTATTATGTAGTTCTGTAAGGAGCGGACTGAATTGAATACAATTGTAAAGAATGGACGGCGGCAAGAAGACTCGCCTATTAAGATGGTAGTTAACAAAACGGGGGAGGACGGGGGGATGAGGTGGGATTTCGGAGGATCAATTTCATTACTGTATTAGACCGATTTTGACATCAGGGGTACTACCCAATAGTACATCAAAATAACCAGCTACGCCGCTTCCATCCAGCCAAGAACATTTTAAAGAACCAAAACAGAATAACCTGTCAATACTACTGCATACATCTATCTAATAAACACGTGCTCTTCAGTTTCGTCTTGTACCATATTTCATCATCTTAACTCTTCTATATAACTTAGGTAGGTACCTAGGTGGGTATAGACGCCGGTTAGATCTCGAACGCAAAGTTGAATGATATTTCTTTGCCAACGCGAACTATCACAAGTCAACCGAACCGTTACTATACATTCATAATCAGAGAGACTAATCCATATTGCAAGGAGAGCTAGCTATATATGGATAATCAAGGCAGGGCTAGCATGGCTTCTAGTGATAGTTCGTGTTAGTCGTCCACCTAGACACCAGACCTAGTTTGAAGGCCGCTTATTAGCTGATGATAGTCTATCAGCTACCATCTTACTGATTAACACATTGTAAATCCGTTCCCTAATCCCTACTCTATTATACCTAAGCAGATTGTCTTTTTCAATGCAACAATGAGTACATAATGCCCATTTAGCCAATACCCTCAAGATTACATCTTCACTTTGGGGCGCTTCTAAGCTGGTTCAAGATCCGTTGTACTTCTATTAGGCACCGACCTCAATTTAATAATGGGTTTTCCAAACTCTCCAGTAGCCATCTCTCAGCCCTAAGCCCTGGTAGACGATTAGGTCAAGTAAATTCTATTATGTATACGCTCCTCTTATTTTTGAGATCTGTATTTTCCACGCTACTCGTAATACATGATGCAATCGGGGAAATGTCGAGTTAAAATGAATTAGAGTTTAATGACAGTCGTTACTTACCTACTGTGATTCCCAAAGAGGATTGTCAGAAGAGAGGGAGACTAAAGAATATGTTGGCTACCATCCAGTGAAGTTTATTAAGATGTAGATGAATGCCTAGGTATATAACATTATAATAAGGAGTTTCAGTGTGTTTCCCAATAGTATCCAAAGAAAAATCCTGACTAACTGTACCTCCTATACTTTTAACAGAGGCTTAGTTACATACCTGAGAACTTCATAATAAGTGACACTTATTAAGTGTGATTGTTTTAGGAGAGAAAGAACAGAAGCATCTGTAACCATAGATAAACTCCTGTGGTTTTCAAATCGGCTTTTGTAAACCCATTAAAGATGGGTGTCTACGTAGACGTACCTTAGATACCTAACTTACATACTCACAGACTTATTACCTAATCGACAATTAGCTTTAGAAGTATGTTGCAACCAAATTCCTTTGTTTAGGTAAATATCATGGGACTTAGGTTTGAGATTCTAAATGTATGGCTGAGAGCGGTTATCGCAACAATATCGGATTCGTGTTAGCCACTGTTTAACAGTTATAATAACCTACGTAGATGTCGATGTGCATGATACCTAGGTACTTTTTCAGCTTTGTTAATATAGACACTACCAGTAATATTATATGAGAGATATATAGTTATTCATGAGAAGGGAAATCATTGGATTACGAAAAGTAGCCAGTTAGTAGCGTTATTAACTGTTTGTTGCGTGTTCGTAATACCATATGTATATAGTTGGTACTTACATATGTATGCAGTATGTGGATTGGCATAATTATGGGACGATCCACTTATTATATGCACTGCGCAGATGCTTATCGACTTCAATGCAAGTAATGGGCAGTTGCATTTAGGGAATTTCTATCTTCAGCTTTGTACATACGTGTTGCTACGTGTTAGTTAGGTAATTACCTCTAGCAATTCTGGCGACTTTAACAGTCTAGACACGGCGTACTCTCAACTTCAATATCCACCTCATCTACCCAATAGATTGGGAAAGTTCCTCAGGTTAAGGAGCGCAGAACAGAGTTTCACTGAAAACTTATGCAGAATTGAATTCAACCCAGGGGGGACTTTTGACTTCTCCCTATATGTAGGTGGTAACAGCTACCTACATATCTAGGTACCTAGACACCTTGAGACTCGGACTTTGCCCTTTACAAAATCGACCAAACGGACATAAACCACTTACATCTGTCGCCAAAATGGTAACAATGGTTTCCCGGGTTTCTGCCATAGGGAAAATCAAACGCTGACTCGTAATAGAATACACAATTCAATTCGGCGCTCAAGCAATCTACCTCTATAAAACGAGACCTTGCTAATCTCACTTCGTCTACGGATGGCGCGCCACCTACACCCGCAGCGTTGGGTTCTCTCTCAGCCTCGTTGACAGCCTTTTCGCGGACGCTAGATGAATACAATGCGCTGGCAAAGCAGGAGCTTAATCCGGCCAAGCAGGAGAAGGCCTATGAAAGAATCAAGAATTTTCGGTCTGAACTATCGTCATTTCGAACACAGTTAGACGAGCTGAAGGCTAGACGCGAAGATGCGCTACATGCCCAAAATCGGTCGGAACTTCTCGGCCGGCGGCCCTTCACCACTGCCACACCCGAGAACCCGTATGCGAACACGCCGCCGCAGCAGCCTTCTTCCCCCTCGATCCCCTCGAATCGGTACGGTAGTGGAGGTCAACTAAGCATGGGAAGTAACGACTACACGCGGGAAGCCCACGCCTTACGGGAACAAAACTTCTTTGCAAGTACCAACACGGCGCTGGACGAATACATCGCGCGGGGACAGGCCGTACTCGGGGACCTAGGCACGCAGCGGGAGATGTTGAAGAACACGCAAAAGAGACTATATAGCGTCGCAAACACTCTTGGCGTCAGCGGGGATACCATACGCATGATCGAGAGGAGGGCGAAACAGGACAAGTGGATCTTCTGGGCAGGCGTGGTGATATTTTTTGCGTTCTGCTGGTTGTGTCTGCATTTCCTGCGGTAGAACGACTAAATGAATAGCAGGCTGGGCATTGGAAATCGAAAGAGCACCGCAAGGTCTTGAATCATGATATTGCGCATGGTATATTACATTTAGCGAGGCGTTCAGGTGGTTACTCTGAGATATTTCTATTCTCGCCTTTGGTAAACATGCTGGATTGTGCTACCTTCTATTGCCGCCTCCTCTAAGTCCGCGAGAAGCTCCTGCCTTATGCAAATCCTCTAATCCAAAGCGGCATCCTAAATGTATAACTCAAAATCCCGCTCTGTCGCCAGAGTTGGCGACGGTATTAAATGGCCTTTCCTAACCGATAAGGGCCCCTTTACAATTTATGAAGGGGGCAACTAGTTCCCTTCTGTTCCCTGCTTTAGCGCAATGGTGAAAAGCACGTCTTTCGTAGTCTCGACTTCGATAACTTTAGTTTCAGGCAGGACATGGTTACTCGTGCTCATCTGACCTCCAAACTCGGTTGGCCAGTTTTCAACATCCCATTCGAGGCCCTTGGTTGTAATGACGCTTGGTTCTTTGATCGGGACAATACCCACATACTTGGCGAATGGTTCGCCGCTCATGCGAACAAAGTTGTCAGTGGTTGTGTTGGGCTCGCGTACGTGAATATGGTGTTTTCCTGCTTTGAGGAGGAATGACAGACTCTCACCGGAGAGGAGAAACATCCTGCCATCGGCGTAGGTTGGCGAAGTCTGAAATAAGTACAGGTGGTGTATCTGGCTTAACCCTTGGTCCACACGCCCTCCCAGGCCACCCATACACACGATGTCCATGCCTGGGAAGTCTTTACGTACGAATTTCACAGCCTTAGCGAAATCGGTGGAGTACTGGTCCGGATCGTGAATGATAGTACAATTTGCCGGGCTAGTTGTGAAGAAGTTCCTAGACTGTTCTGATAGAGAGTCTAGGTCGCCAATTATTGTATTAAGGTTAACCTTCATCGTTGTTAGGACTTTGGTTAAGAGGGCTATGGATGTTCGTGTGGCGGCGAACTCACATAATTACCCGCGGAAGGTGAGATATTTTCCCTCGCCAAGGACTTCTGGTATAGATCATACACTCGGTTAGCACCACCATCAGCGGCGACCCGAGTCTCTGCTATAAGAGGAGTCAGCATGTTACACCTAAAGTCCTATATATGGTTTGCTGAGAGGCATACCTATACCCCAGAGGTCCCTGAACAGGCCCTCGTCCTTGATTGATTGATTTAGAACAATCAAAGCGAACTCGTATCCTGGATAGCGAAGGAACTGTTTGATGGGGTACCACTCAGTGTACCCAATTGTAGTCTCATCCACCGAGCCCATGATCGCGAAAGGGGAGGGTGGCGAGCGGTAGCTTGTTCCTATAAATTAGGGAAATATTGATGAAAAAAAATAATAGCTCTAACTTGTAGTTCCTTGTCGTGTCGAAAGAGATAACACGGAGTATAAGGATATTTCCAGTCCCGAGTATGCCACCGTAGAATTAGCAATTTATAAGAAGTGCGTCCTACTTATATCTATATCTCATCCCGTTGACTTGTGATGAAAACCGCAAATTCTAGAGGCGAAGAAAAAATGGCAGGCACCGAACCTGTATACCTATAAAGCAAGTAAGCAAGCGAGTTAGAAATTGAGCTCAAGGCATTTACAACATGTTAGTAGAAGACTGGAGCACTTTTATCTCTAGGAATCTTATTAAAAAAAAGTAGTAAGAACCGAGATGGTCTCAGATCCACCCTACATACATGTAGATAGGGAAGTGAGGCTCAAAGTGAAGCTCAATACCGTACATGTAGGTAGACGCACCCGACCGTACGCATCCATGGATTCATTATGTATGATACGCATCTATGGCGGGTCCCGGAGTTAGTGCCTCGATATCTGATTGTACATACATTGTAGCTGGAGGTACCCACAGAATACGGTACACAATGCCACTCCACTGGCTGTTTGGTAGGGCGAACTTTGTACCTTAATGTTCGTGTAACACCGCATAGGGAAGTGGAAGCTTATGCTTATCGGTAATCGTTCAATGACATCTCCGATCCAAAAATTTTGGGGAGACAATTGCTTACAAACACATCTTCATTTTCCACAGGTCCGATCTGCAATTCTTCGGTACATATTCCGCGTGCTGTTTTCTACCTGCAAATGCTACTTATGAACCTGTACATTCTTTAGCATTTTTGTCATACTTTCTCTCTCTAGGTCCTCTCTTTCACCGAAATTCTAGAACCAACATGTATAGATCCGCTTTGCGGGCTGCGCCGCGAGTCGCAAATACTATCCGACAACCCGCGCTCTCAGCCAGTAGTCGGCGACTTGTCTCGACGTCCTCAGCAAACAAGAAGCGAAGTTGGAAGAGCGCTGCTGTTAGATGGGGTTTAGCTGCCGGCGCAGTATATTGGTATAGCACAAGCACAATCTTTGCCGAAGAACCTCTACGTGTGTCATGTCTTTATTCTCCCTCTCTCTCCCCCTCCCTCTTTCCCTCTTTACCGTGTATATAATCTAGACTAACGAGAATTTATTTCTAACAGCTAAAACTATACCGCCGCCCCCTCAATTCTCAGATGACGATCTCCCCACAGTAGAAGCTGTAGTTGCACAGAAGCGCCGGGAAGCCGAGGCTCGATTACGAAAAGCTGCGTCAACTCCCGAGCCAGAAACAGCTACTCTAGGCTCTGAAATTTCTCCATCGGCGCCCGTCAAGGATGTCGAGGCGCACGCTCAATCTCAACTTCCCGAGGGAAGCCCCGAAGCTTTAGAAGAGGAGGCCGGTCAGCAGGGAGCGTTCAACCCGGAAACAGGCGAGATCAATTGGGACTGCCCCTGTTTGGGGGGAATGGCTCATGGTCCTTGTGGCGAAGAATTCAAGGCTGCGTTCAGCTGCTTCGTTTACTCCAAGGAGGAACCGAAGGGAATGGACTGCATCGACAAGTTTCAGTACGTCGCATTCTGGCGCCGATCCGCGCATTGTCCCGAGCTAATAGAAGACACAGACACATGCAAGATTGCTTCAGGCGTTACCCCGAGGTATATGGCGAAGAGTTAGACGAGGATGAAGCCCCTGCGCAGAGTGGTCCGGAAACTGCAGCGGAAACGCCAACAGCTAAGATGACTACGTCCGAACGCAGTACCGGACCGAATCCAGAGGAGCCGACCCCTCTAGCTAAGGAACCCAAGACGGCAGATTCAGAGGCTGCGGAGGTAGCCAAGGAGGGGGAAAAGCAGAATATCCCTCCGGCACAATCATAAAAAATAATACATTAAACGGTCCGGACGCGCGAGGTATTCGAGCATCGCCGGACAGGGAAGATATCTAGAGCCGTGCAAATATGCAACGGGAAACTGGTTGCGTCCTCTTACCACACGAACCTTGTATATGTGTACTAGATGTATATTATAAGCTTATGAGTATGAGATACGGCGGAAAAAAAAAACTAATCAACTCTCGAAGACACCTCTCCGCGAAGCTATCACATTTGGACTCACGTCTTGTCCATCGAGTTGACTCGTTATTGACGAGTGGTGAGTGATCTTGCACCAAAGTATCAACGCTACGGTCCAGGGGTGCTCGGCGTATTTGTCGTAATTTTCTCCTATTGACGCAAATGTCAAGGGGGCCATGGACCACACGTCAAGCTGACAGCCATTGGTGTTCTACCCCACAGTCTAAGATGCTACTATAAGACATGGATTCGATCCAATGCTTGTAGGTCGGCCAGGTCGGCTACTAACCTCCAAATTCGTCCCCAACTTCCCCATTCTCTATTCCCACATTCCCCAGTCCCCAGTCCCCAGTCCCCAGTCCCCCAGCTCGAACTTACATGGTGTAGTAGTAGCATCATAATTAACATCTTACATAACTATCCTCATTACACTTCCCATGGCAGTCCTACCAAGGTTCATTCAGTCGTCTCAGATACGTCGTGCTACTTCTCTCTACACATTGCGAATTGGACATGACAGTGATACCTGAAGAAGGCTGTCAGACTATATTCTCAATAGCTACTACCGAAGCTCATGCAGTTGCGGCTGTGGAAAGCAACATAGGTACTGTAGCTCCACCGCGATCGAAACGGGCACAAGTTGCCCGAGCCTGTCAGCGGTGCAGAAGGCTTCAGAAAGCGTGCAGCGACTCGCGGCCATGCCAACGATGTGTAAGGGCCGGACTCGGTGGTGAATGTAGTGGCTTGCCTGTTAAACCACGAGTTTCGCCTCAGACCCCGTCCCCTCAAGTGCTGAGGTTTCGCAAGACTCCGCCACGAGTTCAAGCGGGTGCAGACTCGTTGAATTCTACGGCGCCCCCGCTATTTATTAACCTCGACTTGCCTACGAGTCCTCAGACATTCACTAGCTTCGCAAGAGAGTCCTTTGAGAGAAAAGCTGGGCTGTTGCCACCCCGAGTTATCGACTACTGCTCTGGACGCTTTTTTGAGCGTCTCGCCCCGACCATTCCAATTCTGACTGCCGAGTACGTTGCAAACCTCAAAATGCGAGCCTTCTCAGAAAGTGAGGCGTATTGCGTTCTGCTTGGGCTATGTGCTATGGTGGCACTTCAGGTTGAGGATCCCAAGGACAGGTTTTTTGGACAATTCGTCGCAGCGGAGAGTAATGCCGCATACGGTTGGCTGCTTCTTGAGGAGGCCTTAGCAGCACATCGTCATCTAACACGCAGATCGACGCCATCTCTTGATTCGGTCTTGCTTGTGTTCTTTATATACGCATGCCATGCCAGCTTATTTCACCATTCGCAAGCTTTCTTCTTTCTCCGAGAAGCAGCAACGCTATTCATCTTGGTTAAACCTGACGGTATGGACGACATTTCGAGATTCCTAGCAGAGCGGCTATTCTGGGTTCTACTGATTTCCGAGAGATCGCATGCAATCCGCTATCGGCGGCCTATAACACTGCAAGTTACGACTAACGGCTTCGGGCTGCCATTCCCGACCGACAGCGATCAGTCTCTTGCCGGATTTCGGTGCCTAGCTGCCCTCTTTCGAGGCTTGGATACGAGCTTTATAGCCCTCCTTAATCAAGAGACGGTATCTCGCACGGTGTCTCATGACTCTCTCAACGAAGTCGAAATGGCTATCAACATAGCGCTGAACCACTCGTGTCCATCTGATCTCCTCCCAACGCAGAATGCCAACCTTAGAGTAACACAGCTCTGGCTTCGCATCGTCCTCTGGCAGTTGCGTTTACGTCTAGGTCACCTATCAGAACAGAACACACAGAGCAGCCGCACATACCAATATCCGCTGGAGGTGGCAAAGGACTTAGCACTCTCGACTCGCGATCTGCCCATACACAGCATCCAAGTACACGGAGTAGGAATAACAGAGAAGCTGTTCGACATAGCATGCGCTGTAATTAACGTCCTCGCACGTGTACCTGTACAAATGACAAAGACATCGGCGGAAGATGATCTGAAATATGTACGGCGCTTAATCCTAAAATTACCGGGTGGCTCAGCAGTGTACGACACCCTATTGTTGAAGCATATCCAGCAAACCCTGCCTACTATGGCAGCTGGACTAGAAGAGTAATAAATGCATTGGCTAGATTCACTTTGCTTAAGGCGGAAGGCCCCAACGCGTCAGCCAATTAGGTCTTATACCCAATAGATACATAGAGATACGGATGTCTTCCACTGTGTTGATTTACAATTTTATGTAGTAAATATGCCGCAATCGTTTTGCTTATAACCATGTTCATTCGAACTCCTTCCCCGACTTCCTCTCTGTCGACACTCTTCGAATTTCATCGCCCAACTGTTGCGAGAACGGGTCTATCTTAGTCTCGGCAAACTTGCGTGCTGGAACTCGACGCTCGAAAAGCAAGTCCAACTCGGCATATGTTCTTCCTAATGAGTGGGGATAGGGGAGTCAGTCCGAGTCCGCTTACAATGAACACGGGTTGCATAATGTGGTAACATAAGACGTACCTTTTGGTTCGGGTAATCGGAAGAACACCCAAATTGCGGACAGTAAACAAGTCCCGGCCCAGAAATATGCCGTCTTTGCACCCCAGTTCCACGCTGTAGATGAGAGCTGGTAGTTCGTCATGACGTTGACGAAGATGTTACTCGCATTGTAGCCTGCGCGCGCCAAGACAATTGTTTTGGCTTTGAGTCGTGTTGATGATAGTTCTGAGATCAGCGAGTACGTGACTGGCCCAACGGCGAAGTCGTAAACGAACGTGAACACAATCAGCATCGCGCCGATCGCCCACACGGAGCCGTTCGTACTGGAAAATGATAGGGAGCCGACGATGATAAGAATTAGAAGCTGGGAACAAATTCCACTGAAATGGATGGTTCGCCGACCGACGCGAGACATGAGAAACCATGAGCCAGCTGTGCCTATCATCCCCAATGCGTATTGTCCCATGGAAAGGGAGAAAGAGTTGGACGCATCCATTCCGGCCTGAGTCCTATAAGCTGTTAGCATTGATCTCAAGTCGTCAATTGATCATAATAATGAAAAAGGCTAGAGTATTACAAGAAATAAGCAAAGTATCCCATGAGATTCTGGCCTCCGAGTGTCTGTACAAGCCAGATGCCTACGACGATCTCCGTTCGCCGCAGGTCGATCCCCTTGAAGCAGTCCCGATAGGTGAGACCCTCCTTCATCCGCTTCTCGAGCTCGTTAGTGTGCTCAATCATGGCGATGGTCTCGTCTACGTTGAAGCTTGGGTCATTGTGCGACGTGAGCCTTAATAGAGATGCCTTGGCCGCCTCTCGGTTTCCATGTCTAATATACCACCACGGCGACCTATTATAAATCAGCCACTACGTCTTCCTTGCTCGCGGGTTTGATCACTCACTCAGGAGCAAATATCACCCCAGCAAGAATCGGCACTGGCCAAACCCATTGCACTCCGAATGGGATCTTGTACGCCCATTCATCAGCTCGACCGACCGACCCCTTGTTCACTGCTGCCGCGAAAAACTGGCCGATAACCCAGCACATGTTGATAAAGGTGGTCAAGTACGGCCGAAGTACTACGGGGGCAACCTCGGATGCGTATGCAGGAGTAACTGACTGAAAAGCGCCCCAAGGGATACCTATCATAGACAGCTTATTGTTAACATCGGGGTAGGTCAGTGCAAAAGTCTTTGTCGAGGCTTCTACTTACCACATAACACCTCACCAACAACTAGAACTTGGATATTAGGCGCAAAGAATAATACGAATATAAACATGATCATTAGGATTAGAGATCCGATTGTGGTCATCTTGTACCCATAGCGATCCGAGACCCAGCCGGCGAAGATGAGCCCCAAGATCTCTCCGGCGCGTGCTCCGTTAGATAATCCCGATTGCCACGCAGCGGAGACGGCCCATTTATCATTGGCCGCGTTGTAAGTGCCGAATTTCTTGTTAAACACAGGTGACGCATAAAGGCTACCTAACAGCGCCAGGTCGTAGCCTTCCATGATAAGCGTCGACGAAAGCAAGACTGACCAAGAAATCGCCTTCGGGTATAACTTAATGGCCTTTAGAAGCGTCATCTGCTGCTCAGCATCTGCGGCGTGCTTAGCCTCTTCGATGAGCCTCGCATCATGCTTCATCCCCATGTCATCGACATGCTCATGACCCCTTTCGGCGTCGTACATATCCCCCTTTTCAGTTGCCATGTGGGATAGTTCTCGGAAATAGATTTTGAAGAGGGATTGGGGTTTGGGCTACTCTTAGACGGAGGACACTCTAGGCATAAGTGTGAGAAGCTTGCTGGATGTAGTCAGCTGGAAACATCGTGAGTAAGGGCGCCATCGAGGCTATTTATCTCTTCTCCGGTGGGAATTGATCTCAAGTCCTCTGTTGAATGGAATCAAGGTCCGGCGAAGCAGCGGCCTAGTTCCTTGTGGGGAAGCGAACCATGTTCATCCCATGCGGGGTGCAGCTAGTCGAGCTGGGGATGAACTCAGGATATTGTGCCATTGCTATAATATGAGAAGCTGTAAGAGCTTTAGCGTAGGTAACATTAGACCCCAAGCGAGAAGTAAGGTGGACCAAGTAGTCTGTCGGAGTTTTCGAATTCTAATTGGATGGTTACTACATAAGACAAGGTGAGGAGGCGGAGTTTGGCGGAGCCCAATAGGTGTGTCGGTGTCGACACGCGACTTTAGATCCTCTTGGCAAACAAACTTCACGTTGTTGTCGAGGATCATCTGTCTCAAATCGACAGCGGTAAGACGCGGCTATCTTGGAAGCTGGACCCGATCTCGACAAATTTTGACCCGACGATGCGGATTCAATCCAAATACGAAAGAGGGTCTCTAGTCCCATGGCTGGCCACATGTGCGCAACATCTTATGACCTGAACCGAGTTCCTCATTACTATCCATCACTTCAGGATCATCATCTCCCCTATTTGGTTCACTACACCCACATATAAGCATCATGAACGGTCTGTACCGTGATAACGGACTCTTTGGCAAGGAGCCATGGTGGAAAGAAGCTACTTTCTACCAAGTTTACCCTGCAAGTTTCAAAGACTCCAATGGGGACGGCTGGGGAGATATTCCAGGACTCATATCCCAGATGGATTATCTCCGGGATCTCGGCGTCGACGTAGTGTGGCTCTCACCGGTTTTCGAAAGCCCACAAGCCGACATGGGCTACGATGTATCAGATTACCAGAAAATATATGCACCGTATGGTACCGTTAAGGACGTTGATACGCTTATAGAAGCATGCCACGCTAGAGGCATGAAGCTGATTCTCGATTTGGTGGTGAATCATACTTCTATCGAACACGAATGGTTCAAAGAATCCCGCTCATCGAGGACCAATGCCAGAAGGGATTGGTACATCTGGAAGCCGCCGCGGTATAACGCACAGGGGCAACGGATCCCTCCCACAAACTGGCGAGGGTATTTTGCTGGTTCCACTTGGACCTGGGACGAGCATACCCAGGAGTACTACCTCCATTTGTATGCACCCGAACAACCGGACCTCAATTGGGAATCGGAATCATGCCGTGAGGCCATCTACGAGAACACCATGCGGTTCTGGCTTGCACGTGGTGTTGACGGGTTCAGGATTGACACAGTCAACAAATATAGCAAGCGGACTGGGTACGTGGATGCGCCCATTACGGACCCGAACTCGGATTTTCAACCAGCGCCGGAGATGTGGTGCAATGGACCACGAATCCATGAGTTCATACACGAGATGAGGACAAAAGCGCTAGATCCCTACGGGGCCGTCTCTGTTGGCGAGCTGTCTAATACGCCACATCCAAGCCAAGTCCTACCGTACGTGTCAGCAGCAGCAAAGGAGCTCGATATGGTGTTTGAGTTTTCCATGATTCGCCTGGGGACCGGCGGCATGTTCGGACCCAAGTACATATACGTTCCATTTACCCTTCCGCAACTCAAAGCCATCGTGGCGAAATGGCAGACCTTCATCGAAGGGACGGATGGGTGGACGACAGTCTTCTGCGAGAATCACGATAACGGACGAGCGGTGAGTCGATTCGGTGACTGTTCGACGCCGGAACTATGGCGGGCGAGTGCGAAAACTATAGCCCTGTGGCAAATCACCTTGACGGGAACGTTATTTCTATACCAGGGCCAGGAAATCGGGATGACGAATATGCCGGCGGCATGGGGAATCGAAGAATACAAAGACGTGGAGAGCCTAAACTTCTATGCAGAGGCGGTGGAATCGAAAGACCCGAGGAGAATTGGAGACACGATGCAGGGCTTACGCATTCTTGCCCGCGACCACTCGCGCATTCCATTTCAATGGGATGACTCTCCTAATGCCGGGTTTACAGGGGGAGGGATCAAGACCTGGATGCGAGTTCATGACGACTACCAAGAAATAAATGCGGCAAAGCAGAGAGCAGAACCGGACTCCATCTTGAGCTTCTATAAGAAGGTCCTGCGACTACGTAAGCAGTACAAAGACCTGTTCGTATTTGGAAAATTTCGATTGTTGGAAGCTGAAGATAAAGCCATCTTTGTGTATGTGAAGGAGAGCTACCTGACTGTCTCAGATGTACAGCCGCAGATAAACGGCTTTACTTCAAGTAGCAGCGCGAGAAAGAAAAGGACGGCTGTGGTAGTGTTGAACTTTTCCAAAGAGTGTCGAGATTGTGTAGATGTTGAGAGCATCCTGGGCTGCGACGTCAATGATACAGCAAGGCTGCTAATTAGTACGCGATCTAATGATGAGGAGGAGTGGACGCTTGGGAAGACTGCCGGGCCGCTGGCTCTGAAGCCGTGGGAAGGGCGGGTTTATGTTAATTTCAACTTAGACAACGTTGTATAGATCTATGTAGGTTTGGCCAAGTAACGAGCCTAGAAAGCTAGGTTACCTTACATAGGTTCTTAGACGGTGGATGAAGTCGGCAAGATTGCATAGCACTAGCAAATAGATAGAGGAATTTAGATTTTATAGAGGTTGGGGAAATAAATGTGTTGTGGTCTCCCATGGTTGCGATACCATGGATGGTTGTTTCTCGGATGTTGATCGTGCTGATCGGGTGCACGGACGATGGGTTAGACGGGGAGACGAGTTAGCAGGTTAGATGGTACGATATGCAATAGATAAATCGCCGGATCTACATACACGGGCTATTAGGTCGGATTACCTTAACGCCTAAATCCATACACCTATACTTCATTACATAATAACACCTTAAAATCTTTTAGCTTTTTAATTAAATTATATTATATTTATTAATAATAATCCTTACGAAAAATATTAATAAATTATATTAAAATTATATTAAGTTTTATTTTATAACTTTTAATATTTTCTTTTCTAAAGTTTTAATCTTTAAAACTATTTATTACCTATAATTATATTAAAATTAAATTATATTTAGAATTAAATTAAAATATTTACGTTTTAATTTTTTAAAGGGATTATAATTAATAAAAGGAATAAAATTATAAACTTATTAAAATTTAATTTTAATATAATTTTAAAGCGCTTTTAATAATAACTTATTATTTATACCTTTACGATTTTTTTTATTTTTATCTTTAATTTAAACTTTTTAATTATAATATTAATTAATATTATATAAAGATTTAATAAAAATAATTTTTTATTAATTTTATAAAATATTATAAAAGCTTTTATATAAGGATATAAAATTCATAAGTTTTTTATAAGGAAGATTATTTTAAATTAAAAATATATATAATTTATCCGTGAATTATTAATATTATTATCCAATTAAATAAAGCTTAGCATGATTTATTACTTTATACCTAAATTTAAATAAAAAATAATTTAAAATTAATCTTTTATAAAATTTTTATAGCTTCTTTTATTATTAGATTTATAACCTAATTAAAGGATTAAAATTTAAAAGAAACCTTATCTTAACTTAATTTTATAATTAATCTTATTTAATTTATTAACAATTTCTTATTATTATTAAGGAATTAATATATTAGGATTAAAAATATTTAAAGTTTAATAATAATAATTAAAATAAAAATATAAAATAACTTTATAAAATATAATTACTTAAATATAAAACTAATAATATAATAAAATAAAATATATTTAATAAATTAAAGAAAATACCAGCTAAAACAATTATAAAACTTATCATTATATTAGCTATAAAAATTAATACAAATATACTTTTAATATAAACTTTATAAAAGGGCATATATTATAATCTTATATTTTTAAATAAAATAAATAAGGGATAAAAAAGCTAGGTTTTTAATTTATAATTAGTATAATTAAAAATAAGTTTAAGAAAATTAAATTTAAACTTATAATTAAAGTAAAACCAATACCATTCACTAAATATAATAAATTAATATATAATATTAGGAAAGAAAAATTAATATATACTTATAATAAAAAGGTTATTACTTAAATAAATATACTTATATATTAGCTATAACCATTTTTATATAATTAATTAGCTTATAACCTTAATAAAAACAAGCTAAAAAAAAAGGAGATTATTCTTAATTTAATTTTAAAATAATTTTAAATTATATTTACTTTAATTATTATAAATATAATATAAATATTATTAAAGTTAAAAATAATTAATATAAATCTTTACAAAGATTTTATTAAAATAAATTATATTAGTATTTTAAAATATTTAGCTATATGCTAAATTAATATTAATAATAATAAAATAATTAAACAAATTAGTAAATATAATCTTAAATTAATTTAAAAATATATTTATATATATAATATAATTTAAGTTATTAATTAAAGGGATTTTAATATAATCATTAAATCAACTTTAATTAATTACTTAAGGAAAGGAAATATAAGTAATTAAATATATATATAATAAATTAATAACTTAAGTTAATATTATTTAAATTTAATTAAAAACCAATCTTAAATTATATTTAATAAAAGAAATATATTTAAGAGGTAAAACCTTAAATTAATATTCAAAATAAGCCCTATATAATATTAATAATAATTAATAATAAAATAAATTAAAAATATCTTTATTATATAAAACTTAACTTTATTTATAATAAAAGATAAAATAATATATAAAGCATTTTTTAAAAATAAATTTAGTATAATATTAATTTAATTATACTTAAGCTATTAACTTATTAACATTTAATTAATTATAAAAGCTATAATATTAAAAATAACAACAATTATTTACATATTCTAATATAAATAAAACTAAATAAAGCCTAAAATTATTTCAAAATTATACTTAAATTAAAGCTAATTTAATTAAATATATATATAAAAGTAAAAAAGTTAAAAAAGTATTTACTTCCTCAAAAATAATTATATACTTAATATTAAATATAAATAATAAATTATATTATAAATATCATAAATACCTTAACGTATTAAAAATATATAAATATTATATAAAAACTATATAAAGATTATATAAAAATTATTTAAACAAATTAAAATTATCTTAAATTTAATATATAATTAACTACTTATACCTAACTCTTTAAATAACATCACCTTTTCTTTATCCAATATATAAACTTTTCTCTTTTAATAAATTTAAGCTTATTTTTTAATCACTTTTTTATATAATTTTATTACTTTTCTTTCCTTTTCTATAAATTAAACTTTAAAAATCTTTTTATTTAAATAGCCTTACTTATATTAATTTAAATATAATATAATCTTAAAATATATTAAAATTATTCCTTCTTTAAAACTACCTTATAATATCTATAAAAGCTTACTTAATAAAGATATTTTAATCCTTACATTTTATATAAATAATTATAAATCATATTCAAAATATTCCTCCTAAATATTTTAAATTATAAAATATAAAAATTACAAAAATTAAGGCTTAAATAAGCTTATCCTTATAAACTAATCCTAAATTAAATTTAAATTACTATTCCTTTATAATTCATTAAAGCCAAACTATTAATAAACACTTATTTATTAATTTAAAAACATACTAAGCTTATTTTTAGCTAATATAATATATTTATTCTTATAAAATAGATTTTTATTATTAATTTATTATAATAAATCATTAACTTCTAATAATAATTTCAAACCTAATTTAATCAATTCCAGGATAATATTAATACTATTAAAAAGGTTTAAAAGATTAAAAAAAAGTAATAAATTTTACTCTCTCCTATCTATTTATTTATAATAATTTTTAACTAATAAAATATTAAATTAACATTTATTTAAGTATAATATTATTTTAATTATAATATAAATATAGGATAATCTTAACTTACTCCATTTTTTTATTTTATATATAAAATATACCTTTATAAATATATTTTTCTATTTATAATAAATTCTAAACTCCTTAAATAATATTAGCCATTCTTTATAATTATTAATAAACTTATAAAAATTAGGTAATAATTAATTAAAAATTATCTTATAATTAATTTAATATAAAACTTATAACTTTATAATTATTAATAATAAAATAAATTATCCAATAAAGTTATTAATTATAAAATACTTACTTTCATTAATATTAATATATTTTAAAATATTTAACTAATTTATAAGATTAATCTTAAAATAAGTTTAATATAAGCCCCCTTAAAACTAATTTAATAATTTATTTATCTATTAATTAATAATATTTATAAAATATTAGCTTTATTTATTTAATAATTAAATTAAAATTAATATAAGAATAATTTACTTATTTAGGTAAAGCCTAACTATTATATTAATTATTTTAATTAAACAAATTTATGATAATAAGTTAAAAATCTAATTTAAGAATTTATTTAAGTTATAATTAAAGAACTTACTTTAAAATCTATATTATAAATAAACCTTATAAAATATTATAATATATTATAAATAATCCTTTTATAATTTAAAACTATTTAAATTTAAAATTAATTAATAATTAATCTTAAAATAATTTAAGATTATTATTATATACTTATTTATTAAGTAATACCTTAACTTATATATCTATTTTTTATATATATTTAAAGTAATAATATAAATAAAAATACTAATTTATTTTTAATATATTTTATATATATATTTAAAATATATTAAAATTCCAAATATAACTTTAAGCTAATAAAATATATAGTTAAATAGTTAATAATATAAGTCCATTATTTTTTAATTAAAGAATATATATACAAAAATCTTAATTTTTATAAATAATTAATATTAATATTTATAAATAAAAGATAATTAGCTTAAAATTATATTATATATTCTTTTATTTTAATTAATAATTAAATATAAATTAATTTTCTTATAAATTATTTTAAAGGATAAATCCATTTAAATATAGATATAATCCTAAAACACTTTTACTTATTTCTTTATCATATAAATAACAAAATATTTATTAATATCTTTTTTCACTTTTAAATAAAATATCTCTTAAATTTAATACTTATCCTTGGGTTGTTTTAAATCTAATTTAAATTCTTATTAAACTTTAATAAAAATAATCCTTATAAGGTATTATAAAAGCTTTTTTTTTAAATAATAATATTTATAATATATTTTATATTAAATACTTAATAAATTTTTTAAAGCTTATTTATATTAAATTTTTAATATAATTAATAATAATTTAATTCTATTTAAAAATAGGCTAAAATTAAGTTTAATATTATCTTTACTTAACCAACATAAAATTCTTATTTATTATAAGTTTTAATAACTTATAACCCTTAAATACTTTTATAAGTTCTTATTTAATATTAACAGGTAGTTTTATTAATAATAATAGGTAATATATATATGATTTATAAATAATAAAAATTATAAATAAAAACATTTTAAAATTATATAAAATATATATATTATAATAAATATTATAAAGTTTATGAAATATCTTTTTAATTCTTTATATATGATTATAATTATAATTTAAAAACTTAGTTATAATATATCTTATAAACAAATAAAAATTTAATTAAAATGGATTTAATAATTTATTAATATATAATAATTAAAGAAAAATAAGATTAATATAGCTAATATTATTCTTAATAAGTATAATAAAATAATAAGATTTTATATTATAACTTAATAAATATCTAATAAAAAATATTTATATAGATATATTAAAATTACTAAAAATATTTAAATAATTAAATATATTTAATTTAATTTTAACTTATCTTATTATACTTAAAAATACATAATATTCTTTATTTATAAATATTCTTATAATAACTTAAGATATAAAAAAACTAAGGAAATTTTTAATAAAAATAAGAAATTAAATAGAATAATTTATAATTAGATAAGATCTTATTTTAAATAAAATTAAATTTAAGGATTTCATTTATATAAACATTTTATTTTATAGTTTATTTATTAATGATTTTTTCTTTTTATTTTAAAAATATTTTTAATATAATAAATTAAGCTTAGTAATATTTACCTAATTATATTTAAGATTATATTTAAATAAGATTTTATTATAATTTATAAATATCTTTAAATTTATATATTTATAGTAATAAATCCTAATATAAATATATCATTAATAATATATTTAATATTAATTCTTAAATCTTTTATTAATATTAATATAAATTTTATTTATTATCTCCCCTAAATTAATTTAAGATTAATTTAAAGATGATATCCTAAGATTTATACTTATAATAATAATTAAAGAATATTTATTTTAAAGCTTCTTTATTATTTAAAATAAAATTAATTATATAATAATAATTAATTAATAAGATGGTAATTTATGAATAATTTAAATATTTATTTTAAATATTATATTTATAATAAGTTTTTAAAATCCCTTCTTTTTAATCTTATTATTTGTATTTTTTATTTCCTATAAGTAGGATCTTAGATTAGCTTTAATAAAATATATAATCCTATTAGATTAAATATTAAAATAAATTAATATATTTAAATAATCTTATATCTTTAATATATTAATATTATACTTTTTAAATAAAAAAATAATAACCTTAAATAAGTAAATAATTACCTAAAGTAATTATTAATATAAATTAAATATAGGTTTAATAATTATATAATTTAAAATTATATTAAGATTAATCTTTTAATATATTAAATTTATTAAAAGTTAATTATATATATTCTAAATTTATTAAAAGTTAATTATATATATTCTAAATTTATTTTTAATTAAAATCTTTAAGGAAAGGATTTAAATCCTCCTTTTCCTTCTTATTAAATACCTTTATATTACTTTAAATAAAATCTAAATAGGCTTTTTTAACTTATTTATTCCTAATATTATTTTATTATACTATAATAGCTTATTAATAATTCTTTAACTTTTTCTTTTTTTTAATAGGTTTTTGTTATTATTTTTTAAAAGCAAAAAAGTATTTTTCCTAAATATGGTTAAGGCCTAATAAATAAATAATTTAATTAATATAAGTTTAAATTTAATCTAATTTCTCTATTATTTTAATTATAATTAAATTTATATATAAATATATATAAATTTAATAAAAATTTCCTTTTCTTTTATTAAAGTTTGCTCCCTTTTATAAGGTAAATATTTATTCCCTTATATAAAAAGATTAAAAATATTTTATTACTTAATACTTTAACTTATTAAAAATTTATCCTAATTAAATATTTAAATAACTTAATAATTAGGTTAAAAATTAGCCTTATAATATCTTTTAGTAATTAAATACTTAAATAATATAATATATAGCTTTTATTAAAAATTTTCACCAATTTTTATAACCCATAAATTAATTTTAGATTAATCTTACCTTAATTATTAGATTATTAGATTTTTTATTATTAGTAAGAATTAACTTAAGCTAAGTTAAGTTACCTCTTATTTTATTAAGTAATATTAAATTAATAAATTAAAAGGCTAAAAATATTTCTTTAATAAAAATTCCAATAAAAAGTAAATATAAGCGATTTAAAGTTAGTTATAAACTTAAACAACATAATTAATTAATTTTAAAATAATATAAGAAAATTACTCCAATTATATATATAAAAGAAATCTTTTAAAGTATATAATCTTTAAGATTAAAGATTATATTATTAATATTTATTACATTAAAAATTAGTTTAAATTTCTTATTTTAAAAGTAAAGAAATCCTATAATAAAAATAATATTAAATAAATTTATATATATAATAAATTATATAAATTATAATTTAATAAAGGTATAATTTAATCTATAAATTAATATTAATTAATTTTTAGCATAATTTAATAATTATTAGATTCTTTATCTTTTATTCCTTTAAATATTATGTTATTACCTATTTTTCTTTATAATAATTAATATTAGCGATATATTATCCCAAAAATTATTATTTAGAAAAAGCTTTAATTAAAATATTTAACTTTTATTACTATCCTTTTTCCTTATTGTAAAAACCTTTAAAGATATATTCCCCTCTTTAATTATTAAATTTTTTATATTTTATATTATTAATTTAATATATATAGCTTTAATATGTTATAAGTTTAATCTTAACCTTTAAATTAAATAAATAAAGTTAAAGTTTTTACCTTTAATAATAATAATAGCTTTAATAAAAATTAGTTTTATTAAATCCTTTTACTTAATTTCCCCAATTTAACCCTTTTTATAAATCCTTTTTTATAAATATAATTAATAATATTAAAAAGGAAATATTAAAACTAGTTTTAAATAAAGCATTAAAAAAGGTATTAAGAAAAAAATTTTAGGAAAGAAATTTAATAAAAATATAAATAATATTATCTTATATAATAAAGGAATAAAATATTTAAATTATTAACCTTTCTATTTTAGTTAAGGGAATTATATTAATTAAGCTTATATATAAAATATTTAATAATAATAATTTATATTAATTTATTAAAACCCTTATTATAAATATATTAGAAAATATTATAGCTTATAAAATTAGCATATAATGACTAAGGCTTTTATATAATATAATTAAAGGAAAATATATAAGTAAATAAGTAATTAAATATAAGATAATATTAAATTAAAAAAGTAATAATATAAATATTAATTTATCTTAATTTATATTAAAAATATTTTAAGCCTTTTTCTTATTATAATTAAACTTATGCTTGTAATTATCTTTAAGTATTTTATATCTTAATTAATTTTAATATTATATTATTAAGTATTAATTATTTAACTTTATATAACTCTTTTAAAATATGATTTCATTTAAACATTATTTAAAAAATATCTTTAATTTATAAATATTATATATGAATATTTCTATTATATATCTAATAAGGATTAATATAATTGTTGTAATTTTTACTTCTTATTTTATTACTCCTTAATTATTAATATTATAAATTAATAAAAGGAAAAAAGATATAAATATATTAAGTGATAAATTAATTATATAAATTAATTAAATATAGTATTTATAAACTATCCCATTAATTAATATATTAGCTAACTTATTAATTATTATGATTAAAATATATTTTAAACTTTATTCCTTTATATACCTTTTTTTTTAATCCTACTAATATAAAGTAATATATAAGGTATATAAATTAATTAATTATAATACTTATAAGCTTATTTATTATTTATTATAATTTAATTATATTCCTAAGTTTATTTATTATTATATCCTTTATCTTATTTATAAATAAAAAACATATTAGTAATAAATTAAGATTATATCTTTTTAACTTTAATAAATTTATATTAATAATAAAAGATATATTAAATATAATATATAATAATATTATAAATGATATTAATAAATGTTATATAAATATTTAGATAAGATATAAATAGTTTAATATTAAAAAGAATTATAAGAATAATAAAAGCTAAATTAACCACCTCTTTTTATAAAATTAATTAATATCTTAAGTATATAACGCATTCTTTAAAAACCCCTTATTAATTATTAAAATAATTAAATAAAGTAAAGATTTGGATAATAATCTATTTTAAAAGGATCCTCCCCCTTTATAAAACTAATTAATATTTTAAATATATAACATATCCCCTAAGCCCCCCTTATTAATTATTAAAATAATTAAATAAAGTAAAAATTTAAATAATAATCTATTTTAAGAAAAACTAACCTTTTTTAAATCCTATAATTATATTTTATAACTAAAAGTAATATAGATATTAAAAAATAATTAAGACAATAATTGGAGTAATAACCACATTTTAAACATTATATTCTTAACTTATTAATATTATTATCATTAGTTTTAAACTATAATGGTTGATTTTTATTAGATAATAATTTTATTATCTTATTATAAGTTTAAGGAATATTTTAGAATTTTATTCTATTTTAAAAATAAGCTATAATAGTAAACATAACATTATTTCTTTATTTTTTCTTCTATCCTATTTAATATTTAAATTATTATTAATGTTACTTCTTAAAAATTCTTTATCTATTAATCTTTTTATATCTTTTTAAGTATTTGATTTTATAAATTTTAATAGGGATAATATTTTTAATTCTATATCCTTATTAATATTATTAAAAGAATATTTTTCTATATAAAAAAAAACCTTTTTAAATAAAAAAAAAAGAATTATAAATAAGAAAAGTTAATTATTCCACAAAAAAATTAGGCTAATATTAATATAAGAAATATATTATAATCTAATTACATTTAATTATTAACTCTTTAAATAAAAAAATCTAATGCTTTTAATAATAGTTTAAGCCTTATTAAATCATTTATAATTATAAACTAAACCTTTATTAAAATAGGTACTAAGCTTATTATATTAAAAAAGAGATATAATATATTAATAAAAAATGTTATAAAGCTAAATATATAAGCAAATCTAATCAATTAAGGTAAAATATTAAAAGCCTTTTTATTTATTAACATCTTTTCTAAACCTATTAATAATAATTATCTTAAAATAATAAATGGCTTATTTCTTTTATTACCTATTATTAATTATATCCCATCCTATAATATAGTTATTAAAAAATAAAAAGCTTATAAAATATTAATTAAATTTATTAATTTATTTAATAAAAATAATATTAAGATTTATGGATATAATACTCACTAATAATTAAATTCTTATAAATAAGAATCTATACTAAAAAATTAGCTTATAAATACCTATATAATATTCTTTCACTATAAATTAATTTTAATAAAAATAAAAAGAGAATATATATTTAATTATGGTATTATAATTAATATAAAATGGAATAATAGGCATTTATAATAGTAAATTAAAAGTAATCTTATACCTTTAATTTTTTAAGTTTAAAAATAATATATAAATATATTTTTTATTATTAAAACTTAAAAGTTAAGAAAGTGATAATATCTTTAAAGGTTTTAATAAATTTAGTAAATAAAGTGTTTTTTTTTTAGTTTTATAATATTAAATTTTAATAATATTTTATATTATTAAATATAAAAAGTGGTAAGCTATTATTACTAATTATATATAAATATAAAATCTTTATAAAAATATTTAAATAATTTTATTAATATTAAATATATATAATTAAAGCTTATATCCTTTTTTAAACGTTAAAATTAGCTAAAAAGATAAGTAATAATTAAAAGCCTTATATCATATAACATCTTTAATTAATATAACATATATTAAATTAAATTAATTGGATTAGATTAATATAAGGCTTTATTTATTATTCACTTTCTTATTTAATTTATATAGTTAAAAATAAATATATTAAAATGATATTTATATTATTAAAATCGTTTTAATTGGTTTTTTTAAAGGATAAAAATCCTAATTAAATAAATATTATATTATTTAAGTTATTTATAATCTTATATGATTTTTTAAAAAAGATTTAAAATATTATATAATTAATGGTAATTACTTATTACTTTTTAAATTTGGTAATATAGGGTATTATTAAAGAGTAATATTAAATAGGTTATATGGTATTTATTTTTGCGCCGGGCTATAGGTAGAATTAAAAAGTGGGGTATTGTTTTTATATTTAAATAATTTTATTAATATTAGTTCGCTAGTTTTATATTTAGGATTATTTAAAAGATAACTTAATTATGTATAAAATGGTTTCGGTTATATTATTATAGCTTATTTATAGCTAAAGTTATTTAAGGTTAAATATAAAAAGTGTTTAAAAATAGTTATGTGATTTCTTTTTAATATTTAAGATTATTATAAAAGGTTTTATATAAAAGTTTTAAAAGCTTTAAAAGTTTTATAAGAACCTTATTGCTAAAGGGTAGCTATTAAGGGTGTTATATAAGCTTTTTTAGAAATTTTTTAGCTTTAACCTTAAATAACTTTGGTTATAAATATCGTATTATGGTGTAACTTAATTTAAAATGTGTGTAATTAAGATATTTATTTTCTTATTTAAATTGTATAATGTTATGATTAATACTTGCGAAGTTATTTAGGTTTGAAGGTAAATAACGTTTTAATGGTAAAAGGTGGTAAGCATATAGCGCGGCGGATTTTTTAGTATTATATAGCCTGTTTAATGTTGCTTTTATTAAAATAATAAAACTCTTTTTTTTTTTTTTTTTAAGCATTGTTATTTAAGCGATCCTTTTTAGAAATAAAATCCTTAAGTTTTTTTTATTTCTAAAAGAAAATAAGTTAAATTAAAAATAATTAATATATTTAATAATATATTTTAATTATATAATATTTATTATAACTAATTAAATATTTTATAATAAATAATTTATTATTAAAAATATTTATAATTTATTTTAAGGCTTAATATAATAATAAAATTATAATTCATTAATAAGAATATTAATAATTTGGTTTAAGGCTTAATTTTATAAATATAATTCCTATTTAAAATATTTTATTATATTTTATAATATTATTATCTTTAAATGAATTAAATATTATTATTATTATTAAAGCTTATTTTTAAATAATATCATTATTAAGTTTATTATGAAAATAAAGCTTAAAAATACTCTTTATTATATTTAACTTCTTAATAACTTTTAAAAGATTAAGCTTTAATTATTAATTAAAATTTATTATCCTAATTATACCTTATTAGCTTTATTAATTATTCTTTAAGCTTTTAATAATAATATACTTTTATATAATATGGTTTATATTATATATTATATTATCCTTAATAACATATAAATAAATAATAAAGATTATAATATTTTAAATTATATAAGATTATTCTTATTTATATTACCTAATTTTAAAGATGTATAATATATACCTAAGAATTATATAGTTTTAATTAATATTTATTATCTTTATTATCCTAATTATAAGAAAAATTAAATTAAATATTCTATTCATTTTATCAAATTATTAATATTTATTAATAAGAAAGTTATATCTTATTATACCTTATTTTAATCATTAAAAGTTTTTAAATAAATTATTAAAATCTTAAAGAAATTTATATCTTAATATTCTAATGGCTAATATTTTTATATTTAATATTACTAATATATTTATTATTATAGCAATTACTTAAATTCCCTTAATATATAACTTTAATTATGCCCCTTATCTTTTTATAAATTAAGTTAATATTTTTAAATTAAGTTATATTTTCCTTTAAATAATAAAAACCTTTATTAAAATAAATAATATATAATAATTTATTACTTTATCAAATAAAAATATACCTATATATTTATATTTAGGAAATCTTATTTTCTTTTATAAAGATATTTATATTTTTTAAGATTTAAATATTATTATCTTTATCTTTAAGCCTAATTTTAAGAATAAGAAATGTTTATACCTAACTTATTATATATTAAACCTTTTAAGGAAGTTTATTAATTTTAATATAAAAATTTATTTGTTATATTATAATATTCCTATTTTATTTATTAAATATCTTTTTAAATTTCTTTTTACTTGGTTTAATTAGTTTTTATTTATTAATATTATTATTATATTTTTTATAAATAATAATGGTAAGATTTAATATTTTATACTTCTTTAAAATATAGATAAAAATAAAATAGTTAAATAAATGCTCCCTTTTTAATTACTTCCTTAATTATTTAATAAAGTAATTAATGGTTAAATTAAAGGTATTATGGATAAGAAATATAATTATTAGGATTTTAAAGCTATTTAGGATATTAAAGTTTTAAATGTGGATAATATTATCCCTAATATTAATAATAATAATAATAATATTTTTAATATTAGTAATTTTAATATTAATAATATTAATATTAATAACCTTAATATTAACAAAGGTAATATTAATAAGTTTAATATTAATAAAAATGATATTATAAACTTTATTTATTTGGTTTATATTAGTTAAATAAAATGTTTTAATAATAATATTAAGTTTAAAAATTATGGTTTTAATTTATATTCCTTTTATAACCTTTTTAATAATTTTTTAAATAATTTAAACCCCCCTTATAAAAAGCCTTAGTCTTCATTAATAAGTAAAAATAATATTATAAAAACTTATTATTTATATTTATAATTAAAATTTAATAAAAATAAATCTGTTTTTACCAAAAATTAATTATCCTTTAAATAAAGTAATTAATTTAAATATAAATCTAAGCCCAAAATTCCTTATATTTTTATTTCAAATTAGAAAAAGGATAATAAAGATGGTATATTTTCCCTTAATTAAATATTAGGATAGAAATCTTAATAAATTTATATTATCACTTTTATAAAAGATATTATAGTATATATAAGGATTTATTATATAAGATAATTTAATAAGATAATAATTAAAGTAATATAATAAAGATTATATAAAAAATAAAATAAGGTAAAATAAATTCATATTTATAAATAATATTTAATTAAATCTAAACTTTATAATTAAAATATTATATAGCTTATATAAATACTTAAATTAAAAGTTTCTAAACCTCTAACCTTTCTTATTTTATAATTAAATCTTCCTTAAGCTTTTAATATCTTAATTTTATTAAATTATATTTATAAAAAGAAAAAACTAGTAAATAATTTTAATTTAAGATTTTTATATTCTAAGAAATAACTTAAAATTATAAAATATAAGCTTTAATTAAAATAAGTATTAATACCAAAATTAAAAATATAATATATTTTATTAATATCCTAATTAAAAAGGAAATCTTAATATAATATATTAGTAATAATTACTTATATTTCTTATTTATAATAAAATAATTAACTAGTTTTAAATGATTTAAATAAATATTATAAGATGTTTACCTAAGAGTTGCTTATAACCTTAGTTTTAATTCTATTTTTTTTAGTAATTAATATATTGTTAATTTAAAGTACTTTTATTTTTAATACCCATTTATAAATATTAAAAATAACTTTCTAATATTTTAAAAATTAGTTATATTTATTTAATATAAAAGTTTTAAATCTTTTTATAATATATCAATTATTTAATTTTTATATAATAAAAAACCTAATATTTTTAGTATTTAAAATAATACTATAAATTACATACTCCTACCCCTTAAAAACCTTCTTAACTATATTAATAATTATTATAAAACCATTAAAACATTAATTAATAATATCATTTAACCTATAACTAATTAACTTTACCTTTATAAAAAGATAAAAGAAAAAAATAAATAATAAAATAATATTATATAATAAGTAATTTAATTAAAATAATCTAAAGAGGATAAGGAATATATTTAAGCTATATTTAAAGGCTAAATTTATAATAGATATTTTTAGTTTTAAAATAGGATAAAAATTTACTTAAGAAATATAATCTTTTAACCACTTTCTTCTAATAAATTATTTAATCTTTTTACCTATATTAGAAGTTTTATTAAATTTAAAATAAATAAATAAAGCTAAAATATTGCTAAACTTTTATATCATATAATTCTTAATAAATTTAACTTTATAAGTATTAAAAAATATATATATATCCTTATAATTAAAAAATATATTATCCTTAATATTAAAAGATATTATAATATCCTTTATATTAAGGTATATTATATTTATAATATTAAAAAATATTATACCTTTAATATTAAAAAATAGCCCTATATTTTTAACATTTTTATCCAATCCCTTTAATATATCCTTAATATCTTTTCATATAAAATCCAATAATATTAAATATAATTCCTTATTATATAATATAATACCAACTATTATTAAATATATCTTTTAATATTTTAACATATAAATAAAATTTTTACCTAATCTTACCTTAATAATATTATTATTTATAAAAAATATTATTAATATAAAATTTAGCAATAAAAGCAAAATATAATTTATTTTTTAAAAATCTTATTAATTTAATATAAGATTTGAATTAATATCCTCTAATAAAAAGATTAAATTAATACTTTATAATAAGAAGATTAAATTAATATTCTTAAACTAATTATTTATAAGATTTAAGATAAATCTTTAAGGATTAATAAAATAAGAAAGATTATCTAATTTAAAAAGATTATTAGGAAGATTATTATTAAAAAAGAAAGGGTAATTAAAAAATGGAAGATTTTTAAAAGAATAAAGATTATTAAAATTAAAGAACACATTATAATTAAGTAAATTAATAAAATTAAGCATATTAAAATTAGAGGGAATATTAATTTTAATAAATTTATTAAAATTAAATAGGTTAATAAAATTGGGTATATTAGAATTAAAAAGAATATAAGGATATAATATATTAAAAAGATTAAAAGATAAAGAAATTTATATAATAAATTATAAAAATAAATAAAGTTTTTTAACTTAAATATAATTAAGATAAGGCTTTTTTATTAATAAGAATTTATTTTCACTATTTTATTTCCTTTTAAATTAATAATATATTATATTATTAAGAAGGGAATTAAATTTAAGTTTATTATTTAAAATAATAGAAAAAAGATATTTAAATAATTTAAGCTATATTTAAAGCTTTATAATTAAATAATTTATAATCATAAAAAATAATAAGATTTATTTTAAATAATAAAGGTAATAAATTATTTATTTAAATAGGCTTCTATATAAGAATACCTTATATATATAGGTAATAATTATTAAGATAAAAAATTAAATTAAATATAATAGTTAATAAGGTTTAGGTATTAAATTTAAAAAGCAATAAGGTATTATTATTAATTATATATCATTTTAAATCTTTTTAAAAAGCCATATATAATTATAAATAACTTTAATATTAATAAATATATATAATTATAATTTATATCTTTTAAAAAAGTTAATTAAGGCAATTTTAATAATATAAATATTATTCTAATATATCCTTTTTAAATATAGAAACTAAGTAAAAAAATGAATAATAATTAAAGCCTTATATTATATAATATTTTTTAATTATTATATATATATATATATATATATATTCAAATTAAATGGCTAATTAAATTAAATTAATTAAAATATTTTATTCTTAAAGAAAAACCTTAAGTAAATATTCTATCCTTTTTTCTATTTATCTTATACTTATTAAATTATATATTATTAAAGATATATTTCCTTCCTACTTATTAAGTTTTTTAACCTTAATTATTATTAATATAATAAATATAATATTTTAACTTATTATAAAAGATCTAACTTATAATCTTTTAAAGGATAAAAATATTAAATTAAATTTAAAAAATCTTTTAAAAATTTATCCTAATTAATTTAAAATCTATTACCTAAAAATCCCTAAAATTAATGATGGTTTTTTGTTAATCTTTACTATTATAAGTAATAAAGATATTTTATATCGCTTAATTTATTAAATATATATAATAATTCTTAAAGTAATAATCCCTCCCCTTAAACCTATTTATTTAAAAATATTAAAGATTAATTACCTTATATATCCTAAAAGGAAAATGATATTATCCTAATAAATAAATAAATAATTAAATTATATTTTTATATATTAAAAAATCTTAAAGATTATTATAAATTACTTTTTTTTATTATTTTAACATTTTGTTAATAATATTTATATTAATAAATAACCTTAAATTAAGATATATTATTACTTCTTATTTTAAATATTAGATTTTTTTAAATTAATTATTAATATTATAATAAAACCTTTTTAAGTTTATTATTAATATAAATATATTATTAAATATATATTTTTTAATTAAAAAAATAAATATTATAAAAAATGACTATATAATTCTTATAATATATAAAATTTAATTTTTATGGAATTTTATATAAAATTAAGTATTAAATATAAAAAGGGATAATTTTCTTAATAAATTTTTTAATCAAATCTTATTACGTATAAATATTTATAAACTTTTTAATAATAATATATTTATATTATTTCCAAAGAAAATTAATAAGGATATTAAGCCTAAGCTATTTATATAACTAATAATAAAACTATTTAAAAATATAACTTAAATTATATAAAAACTAATAAAAGACTATTATAATTATTAATATTATATAATTAATTAAATACCTTATAAATATATCTTTACTTATTTTACTTAATTTATCTTTTATATTATATATATATTATTCCTTAAAAAACTTTAAAAGTTATATATAAGTTATAACTTTTATTTATTACTTTTTATAAAGGATAATAAGATAAAATAAGAAAAATAAAATATATTAAATAATAATTTTCACTAATTATATATTAGCTTTAATAAGTTAATAAGCTTAATAAAATTTATTAAGAAAAATAATAAATAATCTTATAAAAAAGGGGATAAATTTAATAACCTTAATAACTTTAATAATTTTAATAATCTTAATAACCTTAATAAAGCTTTAAAAATAAAATCTAAATTATAGGATATAATATTAAATAAATAATTTCATATAAATCTTAATAATTTTAATAATTTTAATAATATTAATTATAAATTATATAAAATAATAGAATTATAAGTAATAATAGTAAAGAAATTATCACAATTCCAAAATACCAAATCACATATAAAGCATATAACCTAATAAGCAACTTTATACATATTTAAAGTACATTATTAATTAAAAGCTATATTTTTTCTTTCTTAATAATTTATACCATTTAATTAATTAAAAGATTTAATATTATAATAATTATATAATAATTATAAGCCTAAATTACATTTAACACTAATACTTTAAATAATCTCTTATATATAAATTCATCCTAAATTTCTAAACCTTTTCTTTATAAAAAAAATTAACTACTTAATTAACTTTTAAAATAACTTATACTCCAATTTAACTAATTATAAAAATCTTAAACAAACCATCTAAATATATTAAATATTTAGGCATATATAACTTTATAGTTTAATATTATTATTTAATCTAATTCTTAAAAAAGCATAAGGTTTAATAATATATTAACCTAAAATAACCTAACAAATTAATTAATTTTATAAAATTAATTTAAACTTTAATAATTAATAAAGAAAATTAAAAATATATTAATAAATATATTAAAGATTTAACTAATCAAAATTAACTCATAATAGAAATAAAATAAGTAAAGAAAAAAAATTATAATGCTTTACAAACTTTTACTATATCAACTATATTACATAACCTATTAATTATATAATCGCTTAAATTTAAATTAAGCAAAATAACTAACAACTTAATAACTACCTTATTTTAACTAACACCAAATATTATATTAAACAATATACCTAATATATTAGAAATTCCTTTACTAATTAAATTACCTAAACCTTTTAAATTTATTAAATTATAAACTCTTTACAAAATTACTTTAGCAAATTATAAAAATAATAAAAAGAAATATATAATAATTAAAAAATATTATATAATCATTTTAACTTAAATTAAAAAAATTATTAATATAAAAATTATAAATATTATACTATTCAAATTAAAACATTAAGAATAATATAATTTAAAAACTATAATTAAAATATTTAAAAATAACCTAACTCCTTTACATATTAATATACTCACTTAAACATAAAAGAAATACTATAAGATACTTACTAAAATAAAAATACTAAACACCTTACCCTTTATTTAAACTTTGGAATTCACTTAGGCATTTAAGGATATAAAAACTTATCACTTCTTAAACATAAAGGAGTTATTAGCTATTAAAATATTCTTAAAAATAATAAGAATATATTTCAATCTAATATAAACTAATACGCAACTCTAATTAACAATTTAAACCAATTAATTAAGATAATTAATGCTTACCTTAAATTAATAAATTTTAATATAAAGTGAATAGCTACATTTTTAAAATATTAATATTAAGAAAAAAGGGATTAAAATGTAATTTACTATAATCTAAAGAAATAAAATAAGTATAAGGTTTAATAAAGTTATTAATAAAATTGTTAAAAGTAATAAATTATAAGTTAAGAATAAATATTCATATTTAAAGAATGGTTAAATATATAAATAACTCCTAAAGGAATACATATATTTTTAATATATAATAACTTTTAAGATAGATTATTTAATCAAATTACTAAACGCTAAATGCTATAAGGAAATTTAAACAATCTATTAAACCCTTACTTAGAAATAGTTTAAGGCTAAAATTAACACTTACAAATAAAAGATAAAATCAGTTAATAAAAACAAAATTAATAATTAAGAAAATAAAAACTTAAAGGAAAAAGATTAATTAGGGGATATGGCTATAATATTAATTAACCTATATTTACTTTAAAAAAGCTAAGAACTTATGGAGTAAACTATTAAAAATTATATAACTCCAAGGGTTTTTACCATATTTAAAATTAAAAAACATTTATTTTTAAAAAATACTATAATAGATAATTATAAATTAATTAATCTAATTAATAATAAAAAACTTTTAATCCCTAACTCATTTAAGCCCATAAATACATATAATATAATTTAAGTAAATACTATAAGCTTCCTAATCTTTAAAATAAATAAACATATAATTCCTAAATACTTAACAAATAAATTAAGGCCTAATATATATAATTTAATATTAGTAAATATAATAATAATAAAGGGATTTTATATGAATATTATCTTAAAAGCTAAATTACATATAATAAATATTTAATATAATAATTAAGATTATACTTTACATTTTAAAAAACCAAAAAAAAGTAATATAATAAAATAACTTATATATAAGTATAACCTAATTTTCTTCAAATATAAACCCCTTTTTATCTACTTATTTATTCTATTAACTTTACTAACAATTATCCCATATAATATACTTATAAGTATAATAAATATAATAAGTATCTTAAAGATTAATAAGAAATATATAATTTATTAACCTAATAAGGATTTATTAAAGCTATAAAATGATTTAAAGAATCTTTAATATAAATGCTTTAAACATTTAAAGCTAAAAGCTCTTTAAGCTTTAATTTATAAGGCTTAAAACATAAAAATTAATGAAATATTTAAAATTAAGTATAAGCATTATGCTATAATATATGCTTATTAAATAATAAAAAAGAAACCCTTTAAAAAATACTTAATTAAATTATTTTAGAAAATAATTTAAAACTTATTTTTCTATAAAAAAAGATATAAAAAATCATATATATTACTTATAATTAAAGATAAATATAATAAAATATTCTTTATATTTTTTCTCACAAATAAAAGCCAAATAATAATAACTACCTAACTTTAATTATTTAAGAATTAAATATAAAAATAATTTAAACTTAATATATATAAAATATATAGTAATAACAAGCATATAATATTCTTTTACTAAGGATTAATAAGGTTTAAACATTAAATAAAATAGAAGAGAATTAACCTAAAGATTCCCCCAAGCCATATACACAAACCTATTAAAGATATAAAATAAATAAGGTAAAAAATAATTAATTAAATATTTAAAATATAACTTAAAATTAAATTACCAATAAATTTCTAACCTAAGATTACTTAAATAATAACCTAATTAATTAATAAAAGCTTAAGCTTTATTTATTATATATACTTACTAATTAAAATACTTAATAATTAATTTAAATAATATTTTAAATTCTATATCCGAAAAATCTTTAAAATATTAATAAACAATCTATAACTTAATTAAAATAATATCTATATATATAAATATAAAATATACCTATTAAAGGAAGAGAGGAAATATAATGTAAATAAGAAAACATTTAAAATAATAAAGAGAGCTTATATAAGATATTTAATAAGATATTAAGCTTCTAATTTATATTATATATAGATCCCTAAAGAAAAAAAAATAATTATTATATAAAATATATAATTTAATAAGGAAATATTTTATACTTTAAAAGCTAAATATTTAATAATTAGCTTAGAAATATTAAAAATTAATAAAATTAATAAACTAAAGAAGTAATTAATAAAGGAAGGAATATTTTAAATATTAAACCTATAGGAAAAAAAGCCACTAAACTATTAAAATATAAAGTAAATCATTAAGCTAAAAGGTATAAATATTAAAGAATAATTAGATAATTAATTAGAAGTTTTAAAATTAAAGATAAATATACCCACAAACCTAGATTTGAAATTAAGTAGATAATTTATTAAAGGAAAGCCTAATATATAAATAAATAATTAACTCTTTAAACTTTTAACCCTTAAAAAAACTTTAAAATTAGGAATAGGAGAAGGTAATACTTTATTAAACACTAGGTAAATATTCTAAAAAATTATAAACCTTATAAGAAAAGATTCTCTTAAAAAAAGAATATTTAATTAATACTTAAGCTTAATAAATAATAAAGAGAATATTAATAAAAATGAAAAAAGTAACATGTTAATATTATAATTATAATATAAAAAAGGTTATTTAAGAAGATTAAAAGCTTAACTATATATTATAATAACGCCTATTAAGCTTTAATAAAAAAGTAGAAAACTTAAAGGTTAAGAATTTAAAGAAAAAGATTTAAATAATTTAACCTTTATAACTTTAATTTATAAAAATGGGGAAAAGATCTTCCTACTTGCTAAATTAAAATAATTTAACTTCTTAAAAACCTTTTTATTTAATTAGTAAAAAATAATTTATTAAGGAGATTAAAAATATTAAATATTATATACAATAATCTTTATAATAATATATTAAAAGAACATTAAACAAATTAACACAACCCCAAACAAATTAAAGATTTATTAAAATAAGCTTTTATAACTATTATTAAAAAAATATAAAGATTTAATAAACCACTTACTTAATAAATAATTCAAAAAAAATATATAAGAAAAAATCTAAATATTTAATAAAAATGATATATAATATATTATAAAATATAATAAAGCAAAGAATACCTTACTTTCCTTAAAATAAATATTTAGAAAAATACAAATCTTAACTTATTATACAAAATAATCTTTAATACCTAATACTTTAAGACATATATATTACTATATTTATAATAAAATTGTTTTAAATAATAATAATATTAATTATAAAGCTCAACCTAAATATTCAATAATTTAATATTAAAAATATATTTATAAATACTTTTTAAACAGGTAAAGAGCTAATTACTATATAACTTCCTAAAGATTATAAAAATAAAAATAAAAAATATGCCAAGCTCTTAAAAACATTATATAAGCTACATAACTCTTCCTTATTATAATATAAGGAAATGGAAAACACTTTAAAGCTTAAAAAGCTTATAATATTAATAAAAGAATTATACCTATTTTATATAACTAATAAGAAAATATATATATTAATATATATAAATAATATACTAATAATAAATACTCCTAAGTATATAACTAAGATATAAAAAGTAATTAATCACCTAAAAAACTTATATAAAATAAAAGATTAAGAACTAATTAGCTAATATTTTAAAATTAAAGTAATTAAAAATAAAAAATATTAAATTATTTCCCTACTTTATAATGGCTATATTAAGAAAATTATAGTTAAATTTTAATTAAATAATAATAACTAAATCTTATCCACTCCTTTACCATCTAAGTTACTTTCCAAATATAAGAAAAAAGCTATTAAAATAAAGATTAAAACTTTTTAAAAACACATAGGATTAATTCTATATATTACAATAATAATTAAACCTAATATTACATTCACAATTACACAACTTTCTTATTATTTAATTAATCCAAAATTCAAATATTTAACAATACCTAATTAAGTAATAAAATATCTATATACAACGCATACCTTATATATTAAATATAAGATAAAAATATTAAAACATAGGCCCTACTTATATTAAACAACATATTATTTACAAATAATATAGAAAATAAATAATTATCCCATAAATAAATTATAAGTTTATATAATAATTTAATTACTTAAAAAATAACTTATCTACTAATAATATTAACCTTTATAATAAAAACTAAACTATTTAATATTTTAAATATAACAAAAAAAGTAATAACTTTATAATACCTATTTAAAGATATTTAAATTAATTTAAGACATATATAATAAATCCATAATAATAATTAATAAATAATTAAACTAATTATTAAAGAAAAAGAATAAATAAATATTAAGCTCCATTATATGAATATATAAAATATATAATTATGCTAAGAACACACTCTAAAAATCTTTAAAATATTTTATTTATTAACCAATTAAATGCTAATAAATAGGTTAATAAAAAATCTATTAAGATAAAAATTTAAATATTTTATAATATTACTTAATCTATAAGATATATAAGATTTATTAATTAATAATTAAAAAGCTTATATAAATAATTTAATAATATTATTAATTATTTTATATTAATAAATAAATAAATATAAATATAAAATATAATAATATAAAAATCTCTTAACAAAATATTTTAAAAGCTTAAATGATTTCCTTAATTATTTCTTTATAAGATTTATTACTCACTTTACCTAATTCTTTATTAACTTTATCATCCTTTTTATTATTTAATAACTCATATTTTAAAAGAATAAATAAAGTATATTATAGAATATAAATTGCTTATATATATTAGTTAATATTAAAGAAAAAAATATTTAAGAAATTTTATAAGAAGCTTATTAATATGTTTTAAATAACACCACAAATTAAAGATGTTTTTTATAAGTAATAAATTACTAATTATATAATTAAATTATTAAATCTATATATATAAATATAAATTAATAAAAATGATATTATTATAATAAAAGGAATAACTTATAAATTTTAACAAAAGTATTTACTAAAGCATAGCTAGTATTAAGTATTTTACCCTATTAAAATATAGCTATATAATATTTAAAAATAATTAATAAATATATTTTTTATATAACTTAAGTAAGGCATATAATAAGACATTCCAATAAGAGGATAAACACTTTTTTAAGTAAAAGGAATAATTACAAATATTAATAATAAATTAAAAATAAAGATTAATATTTACATATTATTATTAATTAACAAAATATTAATAATAATATTAGATATTTTAGGAATTTTAGAATTAGTAATAAGGCACTTTTACTTAATTAAGTCATATTAAACAAGGGATATTATAGGCTTATTTATTCCTTTAAAAATAAAGCTATTAATATTAACCTAAAAATCATCATTTATAAATAACAATTAGCAAACTCCTCTTATATTACCAAATCGAATAACCTATATTTTCTTTAAATTATTATAACATATAATATATAAAATAGTCTTAAATTACTTAAGAGTTTTAATTTTCTTCTTAATAAGCATTATTATAATTAAAATACCTATTAATTACTCAAATATAATTAAAACTAAAAGAACAATTAATATAATCTATCAAAATATAATTTGAATTTATCTTAAATTTAAGGAATAATTAATTTAAAAAAAGAACAACTTATTACTTTACTAAAAAGATATTATATAGAAAAGAAAAAGCAATAATACTTTAATATAAAAAAAGCTTTATTATATAGGTATAAGAATAGCTAAAATAATAAAAAATTGCTATAATATTATAAAAATTATTATAAATTTATTAAAAAACTACTTAAAAATTAAACTAACTTAATAATTTATAAAATAGAAATATATAATAATTATAAGCTATATAATAACTATTTCCTAGCTTATTTTTAAATATTAAAATTATTAAAATATATAAAAAAAACTACTTAACTAATATTTAATTTCTTAAGTATTTATTTAAATATTATTTACTAATATTATAAATAAAGATTTATTAACTACTTTTAATATAAAACTCCTATTAAGTTTATCATCTTTATTATTATTTATATGATGTTATTTAATTGGTTAGGATGAATTAATAGGAAAGGGAATATCTTAATTATTATTATTAAAATTTAATTTAAATTTAAAAGATAATTTAAGATTTAAAAATAAACTTTTAATAAATATCTAAATGGTTATATAAAATACTTATATCTTTTTAAACTTTAATTAATATTTAAAGATTTAATAGGGAATATATAAGGAAATTTATATAAGATTTAATAGAAACTACCTTTTATAAAATTAAGCATTATAACCACTAACACGTATAATTAATAATATAACCCTTAGGATTAAATCATTAAAATTAAGCTTCTAAAAAAATAGAAAAAAACTTATACTTTATGGTAATTATAGTTATTAGTATACTTAAAGTAATGTTTATTATTTAAATTAATTAAGTCCTTATAATGTTAATTAAGCTTCCTAATTAACATATTTCTTATATAAGCCAAATAAAGATTATAATAATAAATTTTATTTAGTTTAAATTTAGGTATATACCTGCTAGTAATTAACGTTAAAGCCATAATATTTTAAGCTAAAATAGGTAATAAAATAATTTAAGCTATTACTTTACCTTTATTTTTATCCTTATAGCTAATTAAAGGATTTCTTAAAAATAATTAAGTAAAAATAACTAATAAAATAAAAGTTATAAAATATATAAGAATAAAAGTAATAATAAGTGTAAGGGAAGGAATAAAAGGATTAATAAACTATTTTAAAAACATATTTATTTAATTAAATATAAAAAATAAAGCTATAAGAAAATTAACCCCTTTTTTAACCTTAACTATTAACTTAGGAATAACTAGGTTAGTAATGGTAGGCTTGGTATTATAATTAAAATTAGAATTATTAAAAATCTTAATTATAATAAGCTAAAAAGGATTATTAACTTAAATAAATATTTTAATAACAAAAATAATTAATTAATTTTTAACCTAAACAACTAGTTAATTTAAAATGATTAAATTAGCCTTAGTAATAATAGGAATAGGTGGTTAATTTTAAACAAGTAAATCACCCTTAGCTTTAACTATAACTTTCATATACTTTTTATAAAATGCTTAAGCCTTTTCTAAATTAGCTACTTTTTTAACGCTATTGCATTTCTTATTTATATTAAATTAAAAGGAATTATTAAAAGAATAATTAAAAGTGAAACTATTTATAAATAATTTAAAAAATAAAATTAAAGAAAAGGTTTAAAAAAGCTTATATAAGGACAAAGCTATTTATAAATAAATAAATAAGCTTAATACTAATTATTTTAAAAGTTTTAAAGTAAAATAAAATTATTCACATATATTTAAAAAATTATTACCAAATTAGCTATAATATTTTAAACTTTTATATAAAACTTTTTAAGCCATTTAATTAATTTATTTACCAAAACTAAAGAATGTTATACCTATTTTACTTAATAAAAGAAAAGTTAAAATATGTTCTTATTAACTTATTTTTTTTATTTTTAGCTTAATACATATAGCATATAGCATATTAAAAAAGCCTAAAATGAGCTAATTAAGCTTTAATCAAAAATGATAAAAGCTTAATTTTAAGCTATATATAGCTAAGAGGTATGTTATAATTCTAAAATATTAAGTTACATATAAAGCATATAACCTAATAAGTAGCTTCATATGTATTTAAAGCATACTACCAATTAGAAGCTATATTCCTTCTTTTTTAATAATTTATACCATTTAATTAATTAGGAGATCCGGCATTATAATAACTGTGTAATAGAAATAATTAGGTATAATATTTTAATTAAAAGATAATGTAAATAAGAAAGTATATAATTATTTAATAAAACACCTTTGTTTTTTTAATAATTTAAATATTATTTATAATATTAAATATGGATTAAATTTATTTATTATTTATCCTAATAATTTAGATAATTTTTAATTAATTTTATCTTTTAATAATAATAGGAGTAGTTAAATAAGTAAAAGTAATAAATTAAGTTAAATGAGTAAAAATAATATAAATATTAATAATAATATTAATAGATTTATTTAAAATATTAAAATTATATTTATAATTATATTAAAGGATTTTATAATTAATTTAAATATGTTATATTAAATGGATTTTGTTTATTAATTTTTTATTATATAAGATGATTAATTGGATAGAATTTTTTTTATAATTTATATATTAAGTTTTTAAGTATTTTATTTATTAAAAGGTATAAAAGTTTGTTAGTATTTTATTATTCGTTCTTTCCTTATTTTATTTTATTAATTAAAATTATTAAGGTAATTTTAGGTTTAAAAAATCAAATATTTACAATTAATATTTAACATAATATAAATATGTAATTAATGATAATATCCTTATATTATAAATAATATTATAAATTATTTAAATAATTATATTAAAAAGCTTCTTATTTTTTTTAAGATTAAATATAATATAATTATATTATAAATAATTTAAGTCTTTTTATTTAAAATAATTTAATAAAATAAATAGTAAGTTTTAATTAGATTAATAAATCTATTTAAAAAATTACTTTATTTTTAAATATTAAAGATAGTTAAATGTTTATTAGGATAGAAATGAGGTAATTATTCTTTAATAATATTAAATCTTTTAGTAAACTTTTAAAAAATATATTTTAAAATAAGGATATATGTTATAAAAAGGATTTGTAAAGGTTATTTAATATATATTATAAGGTATTATATAATTTTATAAATTTTATAATTATTAAGTTACTTAGTTATAAGTTTAAAAAGTAATATAGTAATTATAATAAAAGGATATCTTAAATATTAAGATATTTTTATAAAAGATAGAATTAGGTAAAAAAGGATAAATATATAAATATTTAGGATTATTAATTAATAATATATTAACTATATTTATTTAAGTAAAAGGTAAGGAAAAGATAAAGGGATAATATTAGGAAAAAGTATAGAAGGCTTAATCTTATTTAAAAGGGTTAAGAGGTGGTGTGTTATAGCTTAATGGTTTGTTAAATAAAGTAATTATTATATTATTATAATTTTTACCCCTATTTTATAATTATTTCTTTTATTAATAATATAAATAAACATTTATTTAATTTATTAATATATTTTTTATATTTTTTTATTTTATTTTATTTTTTATTTATACCTTTTTTATAAATGCTTTATTTATCATAAATTTTTAAAATAAGGATAATATAGTGTTTTAAAAAGGATGGATAATTAAATGAAAGGATTTAAATTAATTGCGCTAGGCTTATAAATATGCTATTATATTTAAATATAATTTAATTTTAAAAGTAGATTTAATAAAATAAATTAGGTAAGTAATAATATGTTATTTTAAAGGTTTAATTAGTGCTTTGAAAATCTTAGGCAATAAAAGTAGGTTGTTAATTATACGAAAAGAATATAATTAATTAATTAATTTTATTAAAATAAATATTAGAATGTTTTTTATTATTAATAATTTTAAGAATAGTTAAATATATAAATATTAAGATATTATCTAATATAATAAATTAAAATAAATCACATCTTTTTATTTATATCATTTATATTTTATTATTTCCATAACTTTTTATTATTTAAATAAGCTTATATATATAATTAAGTTTTATTTATATATCTTATATTTTAGTTTAATAATATTTATATTAAATATTTATGTAGGAATAAATAATTAAATAGGATTAGTTTACCTAATATATCTTATTATTATATAATATATTTTATAAGATATAATATATCTTTTAACTTAATGTTAATATTTAACAATTAGCCTTATCTTAATATAAATTAATATATAATTTTAATATTTTATTAATAAAGTTAAAATTAATTTATATACTATATAATAAATAATTATATTTACATATATATATTTCTAAGATATTATTTATTTATAAAAATATATATATATAAATATATGATATTTATATTTAAATAATAATATATTAAATTTTTAATATATTAATATTATATATTAATATTTATATTTATAACATATTATAATATATTCTTTTTTTAATATAAATATTTGATTTAAATTTTTTTAATTAAGAATTTATAATTTTTAAATATATGTTAAGAAAGTCTTTATTCTTATATTAAAGTTTTTTATTAATATATATTATATCTATTTATTTATGTATTTATTTATTTTTCTTTATTTATATATATATATTAATTTGATTTTTCTTAGATTTTATTATAAAATTAACCCTTTAATATCTTTATTATATCTAAATTATTTAAAATATATTTAAAAAAGTTAAATAAATTTAATTTTAATTTTAGTTAAAATATTATCTTTTAAAAATAAAAAATTAATTTTGTTAAGCTAAATAAAAAAAACCCTTGCCCAATCCCTAAACCAATTTATAATAACCTAAGTCTTAATTAATCTTAAGTAAATAATCTTAATTAAGATTTAATAAAATAAAATCACTTCCTAACTTAATTTAAATCATTTATTAAAAATCCCTTTCTCGGAAATAATGATAATAAGCTAAACCTAATAAATAATATAAACCTTATCTAATATATATCTTAAATCTTAGCTAAAATAAAAAAAATATATATAAATAATATTATTAAATTAATAATTAATAACTTAAATATATAAATATATATCTTTTTTATATTTCATTAATTAAAAAGGTTTGCTAATAATAATTTTAACTTAAAGTAAAATAAGCTATCTCTTTAAATAAATATTATAAAGATAAAATATACTATTATTAAAAAATCAAACTTAATCCCTTACCTATTTTAAATTATAAACACAAATTTAAATCAACTATTTTCTAATATAATAGTAAGCTTTAATATATCCTAATTACTTATATAATAATAATTAAAACCATCTTACCTTTAAAATACACTTATAAAAATTATTAAGTAAATAGGAATATATTTTAACATTATATAATTATATTAAACTATTTAAATAATATTTATATTATATACCATTATAATAATAAGGGTTATAAATATTTTTATAAATTAAATATATTAAATATTTTAATTAAATATAATTTATTAAAATATTATAATTATTTTAACTTTTATAAATATAAAAAAACATATAAAGGTTATTAGGCTACTTATAATATTAGTTAAGGAATAATAATAATGTATTTTTAATAGGTTATTACATAATATAAGTGATATTTAAATCTATTTATTTATTATTATAAATAAAATTAAAAACTTAGAATATTAAATTTATATATAAATTATATTATACCTTTCTTATTACTTTTATATAATATATTTATAAAAACTTATCCCATAATTCCACTACTATTATTATATTTTAAAAACTAAAACATTTTATATAAAAATTAAATAAAACTAATAAAGAAAATAAGATATTATACCTAAAAAAGTATAAAAAGGTAAGAAATAAAAAGGCTAAATATAAGCAAACACATCTTATATACCTAAATATTTAAAAAATAGTTTAATATTAAATAATACTTTAGAAAATATATTATTATTCCTTTAATTATATATTAAATAATTAAGCATTAATTCTAGCCTATTTACTTTATAATTCTTTATATCTTTTTATAATAAGCCTATCTTATATTAATTATAAAAGAAATATAAATAATTATAAATGCCTTTTTATTAAACCTTTATATAAATTATTATCTATCCTAATTAATCTATTAAACTATAAATTAATCTATACTCCCTAATAATACTTTAAAATTAACTTAAATAAGTTATAAACATATATTTAATTAATAATATTCTAATTTCCTTATATATTTATTATTTTATACCTTTCTAACCTAATATCTTTTATTTATAAATAGCTTTTATAACAAATATTATCTTCTTAAATAAAAATCTCCTTAATAAAACTTATATTTTATAATATAATTAATAAAGATCTTTTTAATAAAAATATCTTATACTATTAAAAAAACATTATTTTATATTATTTAATTTCTAAGAAATAATGGCTTCTAAAGATCTAAAATAATAAAGATAAAATCCTATTATCCTTAATATAAATTAAAACTAATAAGTTTATCTATTTATTTATTTATTTCATTATTCCTTAATAAGAAATAAAGCATAATATATCCAATAATTATTAAAACTAAGATCTAATATATTATTAATATTTAAAATAGGATAAACTCAAAATTAAAAAAATAAAGCCACTTATTTAATTTTTCCTAAGCTAAGTTAAAAAGTATTTAGGAATTAATATTTAACTTATTTTATATAATTACTATATTAGATTAATAATCACCACTTAATTAATTAAAGGGTATTTTTCCATTTTTATAAAAGGATTAAAGTAATTAACTTATTCAAATAAGTACTATGCCTTACCTATTTTTTATTAGCTAAAGGTGCTTTATATATAAGTTATAATATTATTAAATTAAATAGGTTAGATAAAGGTTCATTATTTAATACCTATTTTTAATATTTAAGATATTTTATATTTAATAAAAGGGATATAGTTAATAAGGCTTTAAATTAATAACACAATTATATCCTTTTATTTAATAAAGCTTTAAAATATAAAATAAATATTATAAAATATATATATACATCTTATAATAAATTAGGTTTATTAATTTAAATAAATCTTAACTTATTATTATTTATTAATTATAATTATTCTTAATTAAAATCTTCTAATTATCTTTTTATTAAAACCTTTTAATATATAACCTATTAATGTTTTAGCCAAAGTTAATAAAGATTATATTAAATAGATTATTAAGATAATAAGGATATATAAATCCTAACTAAATACTCATTTTTATAAGGTATTAAAGATCTTATATATATTATAAAGAAAGTTTATTATATTATATTATATCAATTAATAAATTTAACTAAATAACAATAAAAAAGAAAGAATAGAAAATATAATTAAAAATATACCCACTTTCTTATAAATATATTTAATATTAAATATATAAATTATTAATATTCTTTATACTAACCTATGTTATATAATATAAATTTAATTAACATTATATAAAGATATATTCCAAACAATAAGATATATTTATTATAATTAAGATTAATTATAAATTAATTATATTTATCCTAAACCTATATATATATTTTATCTTTAATCATATATATAATTTTACCTATAATTATTAGAATTTATTTAAAGAAAATATAAATATCTTTAATAGTAAATTATTATATAATTAAATAATATAATAATAATTTTAATTTAAAATCTTATATTTTATATAATATAATAAGGCTTGCTTTTAATATTAATATCTCTTTAAAAAATAGCTACTTTAAATATATAGGCTATTAATAATTAAGCTCTTTATTACCTACTAATTTAAAATTGTAAAAATTTTATTAATATAACAAAATATATATACCTATAGTTTTTATTATTAATTAATAAGTATATAAAAATAATATTTTCTATCCTTAATAATTAAATTTAATAATATTATTAAAGGTTAAACATCATTTCTATTAAATTAAAAATATTAAAGATTTTATATCCCTTAACCTTTACAAAAAAAATATAAGGTTAAATGATATTAATATAATTTATACTATATTATTATATATTATACTTTATCATTAATAATATGGCTTACTATAAATATATAATATAATATAAGATATTAACATTTATATCTTTATTTTAACAATATATATTAATAATTAAATTATATAAAAAAAAGATAAATTAAAAGCTAACAAAAGATTATAATTATTTATAAAATTATATTATAAAATATAAATAATTAATATATATATCTAATAAAGGAATCTATATAAGGAAATATAATTACCTAATATAAAGTTAAGCTATGTTTTCCTTAAATTTTACTTTATTTAATTTATATATTATCTTTTAATATTATTATAATAATCCTTTTAATTAAGAATAATTTAAGGCTTTATATTATTTAATTAATATATTATCCTTTAATATTATTATTATTAATCTATTAAGTCCAAAATATTCTAAAATTAAAAAAGAACTTTACCTTAATAATATTAAATCTTTAAACCATTTTTACTATAATATTTATACTATATCTATTATTATTATTCCTTAGAAATATCCTTTATTTATTCTACTACTTTTATTATGGCTATTATTTAAAAACCTTAATTACTTCCTACTAATTTACCTAAAAGATCCTAATTAAATTTTATAATAATTATAATAAATATAATATGGATAATAAAAGAATTTAAAAAATATAACAATTTTCTAATAATTTAAAATAGCAATTAAATTCTCAAAAGACTTTAAATAATTTAAAATACTATATCTAATCTAAATAATATAAATATAAAATTAGATAAGATTATTAACCATCTTAAAATTATAAAAACTTAAATTAAAATTATATAAATTTCTTTATTTTTTTTATAAGAATATATATTAATAATTAATTACTTTTATAATAATATATTAATTATTAATTTATTATAATAATTATAATATGATTACATATTTTAATAATCAAACCATTTTATATAATTCCTACTTTATATCCTTTAAAAACCTAACCATTAATAAGATTATTAAAGAACTTAAAATAATTAAAATAAAAGATTTTCTAAAACTACCTTATAAAAATCTTTATAATAAAAATATAATAAATAAATATTAATATTAAATTAACTATAAGAGTAAATTATCTTTTATAATAGCTATAATTACTTATTATAAGTAACATTTATATTAAGTAAAAAAGATTATTAATAAATTATAACTATGTTAATGTGTATTAAATATTTAATTAAAACCCCTATTAAGATTAAAAAGATTAGGATTAGATTAATTAAGATGATTAATATTTAATTAATTTTAATTATTAAATTTGCAATTTTAAATAAGATAAAATATATTAATTTAATTATATATTTAGCCTTAAATTATATGATTTATCTTATTTAAATAATTAGTAATAAATTTATAATTTTAAATTATAAAAACTTACTAGATATTTTATTAATATTTCCATAATTTTTAAAACTATTATTAACCTTATTATCGCTTTTATTAAAAATTTTATTAATAATAATAGCCTATATTATTAGATTTAAAAAACAATAAACTATTACCACTAATCCTATAGCTTTCTTAAAGAGCTATACCCATTTATAAATAACTTTAAACCTATATTATATAAATATTTAAATTTTATATCCTTTAGAAAAGCTAATTAAAACAATTTTACTAATATATATTTCATTTAAATATATCTCTTTTTAAGCATTAAAATTAATTAAAAAAATAAATAATAGCTAAAAAGCCTTATATTATATAAAACTAATCTTAAAACAATTAATATAATAAGATAATATAACTAAAAAATATTACATAATATAAAACTTTAGTTATTATTTAACCTTTACCCAACTTTTATATTTTATAATAAATATATTTAAATAAAACTTATATTACCAAAATTACCTTAATTAATTTTTCTAAATGATATAAATTTTAATTAAGTATATTATATATTTCTAAAATTATTTATAATTATATATAACTTTTTAAAAGAATTTTATTATTTTAATAATATTAAATTTTAATAATATCTTACCTTATTAAATTTGAAAAGCAGTGAATTAATATTACTAATTATATATAAGTCTTAGCTTATTATAAAAATATATAAATAATTTTAATAATATTAAATATATATAACTAAGATTTAAATTATTTAAAAAGACTAATTAAAATAATTTTATTAATTAAGAAAATAAATATTAATTAAAAGCCTTATATTACATATATCCTAACTATTTAACATAACTATTATAATAAATTTAATTTAATTAATTTAATTTAATTTATATATATATATATATATATATAAATATAATAAGATGATTAGGCTAAAGGATATTATGTAATATAAGGCTCTTTAATTATTACCTAATTTTTTAATTAGTTTAAATATTTAAAAGAAAATATATTAGGACAAAATTTATATTAATAAAATTACCTTAATTAATTTTTCCAAAGAATATAAATCCTAATTAAATAAATTTTATATTATTTAAATTATTTACAATCCTATATAGCTCTTTAAAAAAGACTTAAAATGTTATATAATTAGTGATAATTACCTATTACCTTCTAAATTTAATAATATAAAATATTATTAAAATATATTATTATTAAAATAATAATTCTTTTTTAAAAATAACTTAAGGTAGATAATAATTATTTATTACTTTTTAAATCTAATAATATAAAATATTATTAAATTTTAATATTATTAAAATAAAACTTTAAAGGTAACTTTTATATTATTACTTATATAATATTAAAATTTATATATAAGTAATTTATAATAAATTTATATAATATTATATTTCATAAATTATTTAATTTATTTATTCCATTTATTATTATGATTTTAAGATTAAGGGAATATTTTAAAAAGTTTACTTATTTTATTTATCTTTTTTAATTTCTTTTCCTTAAATCTTTACCTTTTCTTTTTTCAATTTTAAATTATATCTTTACTTATTAAGTTTTTATATTTTACTTTATTTATTAAAATATAACTATTTAAAATACTTATCCTAATTTTTTTATTATAGCTAATAATTTTATTAGCCTAAATAATCAAATATATTTTTTTAAAAATTTACCAAGCATAATTAATATATAATTAATATTAAACCATTTTAACACCTTTAACCAATAATTACAATAAAATAATAACACCTTAAATAAACAGATTAATACCTTTAACTAATAATTATAATAAAATAATAATGCCTTAAATAAGTAAATTAATGTTATAAATAAATAAATTAATATTATAAATAAATGGATTAATAGATTTATTATTAATATTAAAATCCTTAATAATATTATTTAAGATTTTTAAAATAACATTTAAGTTTTTAAAGATATTATTCAATAACTTAAAGATTATATTTAAAATATATAAATATATTTAGAAAAAGTATAAGTCTTAATTATTTATATCTTTATATTTTAATATTAAATAAATACTTATTCATTTATTATAAAGATATTAATGATAATATATATAAATTAAATATTATTACTATTAATAAGGATTTTATCTTAACCTTATTAAGAATAATAAATGATAAAATTCCTTTAAAATTATATTATTTATTAATAATATTAATCTTTAAAAACTTTATTAATAAGATCTTATTTAAAGATTTATTTATTAATATATTTATAAATATTAGTTAATTAATTAAATAACATTTTAAATAATTATTAATTAAAGAGAGGTAATAATAAATAGAAAATTATAAAGATAAATAAATTATTACTTTTTTTAAATATTACTTATATAGCTAATATAGTATAATAATATATATGTATTATAAGGCTTTGTCTTAATATATGATAAAATAATATCTATTAAGGATAATAAGCCTAAGAAATTAATAAGGTTTTTATATATAATTAGTTCTTATAAATAAATCTACTTATATTTAATATACTCCTTTAATTAACTTAATAATTATATCTATTTTAATATATATATTCTTTTAACTCTTTATATAATTATTATTATTAATATATACTTTCTTTATTTAAACTTTAAATAACCTTATTTTAATTATTTAACCTTATAAACTTTATAAATATAAAATAAAAATTAATAAATAAGAAAAAAAGATATAAAAATATATTAATTTTTCATTACTTATAAAACTTAATCTTAATTTAATAAAGGCTTAATAAAGACTTAATAAAGGTTTAATAAATATTTAATAAAAATTTACTAAAATTAATTATATAAATATAATTTAAGGAATAATTTATATTAATAATTATATAAATCTAAATATTAAAAAATTAATATAAAAATATAAAATAAGAAAAAAAAGTTAATTATTTATAATTTATATAAAGAAAATTAAAGATAAAACTTTAATAAAAGTAATAATCTAATAAAATCAAAGCTAATATTAAATTAATATTTAGCTATAGTTAAAAATGGTTTCTTATTATTATAAGTAAGTAAATTAAAAAGTTAAAAAATAATAAAGTAAAAAGATAAATATTAAATTATAATTAACATATTTAAAATATCCTAAAAACATAAGGACTATTAAGCCATTATTAAACTTATATTAAGTAATTATTAAATCTTTATTAAATTTTTATTAATTTATTTTAAAGATTATAATATATATTTACTTTTTTATAAATCCTAATATTTAAATAAAAATTCTTTAAAATATTTTAATTAGTTTTTAATATTTTATATATAATAAGTTAATAATTAATATATTAATAATATATATATAATAAATTATATATTTATATTATTATAATAAATTTAGATAAAAAGTAACTTAAAGATAAGTATTATTTTTAAATTAATCACCATTTAAATAATATCTTTAATAATAATAATATTTAATAATTACCTTAATTTAATATATAAAAGATAATAATGGGATAAATATTTAAAATATATCCTTTTAATTTATTTAATTTATATAAAATATAACTTTATATTAAAGTATATAAAATACCCTTTTACTAATAAAATAAATTATTTTTAAAAGGTAATTAATAAAAGATTACCTTTTATAATAACTTATAAGGTTAATATTAGATTATTATTTAATAATAATTAAATAGTAATATTAATACCCTTTAAATTAATAATTAAATATCTTAAACTTATAATTTAATTTAAAAAGAAAAAAATATCTTAGATAATATTAGCCTTAATCACATTTAAAAGTTTAATTTTAATAATAAATAAATAATATATATTAAGAAATATAAATCTTAATAAGATATTATACTTTAAAGATAATAATATAATTAAAAGTAATTAACTTTATTAAATAATATATTATTATAAATCCCTTTAATTTATATTAAATAATAGCTAAATATAAGGCTAATATTAGCTTAATATATATTAAAAATATATATTAAAAATAAATTAAAAAAGTATAAGATTAAATTAATAATTAATATACCTTAAATAAGGAGAAATAATTTTAATTAAATAGCTATTATAAAATAACTTATAAGGGTAAAGTATTTATAAAAAGCCTAAATTAATTATTAATAAAAAAATCTAAGCCTTTACTATAATCCTAAAAATTTATATGATATTAAAACCTTAGATTTAATTAAGGCTTTAATAATATTATTAAGAAATAATAATTAACCTTTAGAAAGCTTTCTTAACGATTTTATCCTATCCCTTTAATATATCTTTTTTAATAAAGACTTAATAAAGGCTTAACTTAAACCTATCTTTATTTTTATACCATTTTTACTTTAACTTATCTCTAATAAACCTAATAATTATCTTCTTATTTTAAAAAAAAGACTTAAATTTTATTATTTAAAAATAATAATATTATTATATAATAAAATCATATATAAGCTTTATAAGCTAAATAAAATAAATTATTAATAATAAAGGAAAGGAAAGAATAAAGTTAACTTAAATAAAAGCTTTAATAATTAGGAATTAAATTTGAAAATATAAATAAAGATTTAAATAAATAAATTTTTATTATATATTAAACTATTATTAAATTAATATTAAAATATTATATATTTTTAATAATTTACTAACTTTTTAACCTTATTAAAAGATTAAAATAAATTAATATAGCTAATATTAATATACATTTATTTTAGTTTTAATAATTATTTAATATTAAAGGAAAAAAAAATAATATATTTATTCTTCCTTAATTTATAAGATTATTAAATATTCCTTCCTTTTAAATTATATCTTTATTTTAACTATAATAATGGCTTTTTTTTCTTAAAAATTAGTTATTTTATATTACTTTAACTCCTTTTATTTTATATTTATTAATAAGTTTTATGTAAAATAAAAATTAAAAAAAAATATAAAATATTTCTAAAATTATTTAGATTAAAAAAAGATTAAGTAATAATTAAAAAATTAAGATTATTATTAGATTTAATATTCTTTAATAACTCCTTAATTTTATTATTTATATTAATAATTTTAAAATTATTATTATTATTAAAATTCTCATTAACTCTTTAATTAACCTTATCTTTATTTAAATTGTTATAATTTTTAAAAACTTTATTAATTATTTCTTAATTAATTTTGTCTTTATATCCCTTATTAATAATTCTATAATTAACCTCCTTTTTAAAAATTTTATTATATATTTTAATAAATTCTTTAATTATAACTTTAACTTATTCATTAATAAGATTAATATAAGATTTAATTAATATTTTAATAAAAGAATTAATTAATATATTTAAAATAAATATTAATAATAATAACTTTTTAAAGCATAATATAAATTTTTTAATATTTAATCCTAACTTAATAAGGGTTAAATTAAAGTGAAATATATTAAGAAAATTTATTTTAATTAAAAATTAAAGCTTAATAAATAATTTAGGTAAAAATATTTAAATATTATAAGGATTAATAATCTTTTTAATATATATGGCTATTAAAAGATTAAGAAAATAAAATATATTAATAATAATAAATAAGCTTATATTTAATATTAATTAAAACTTTATAAAATTAATATTTAATATTGGTTAATATATTATTAAAAAGAATATAATTTATAATTTACATATTAAATAATAAGGATTTAATTTTAATTTTAATTTTTATAAATTTATATTATCCTTTAATATATTATTATTATTAAATTTATTATTCTAAATAATTACCTAAGCTATATATTATAATTATTATTTTATAATAATTTTAAAGCTTTTAATATCCTTAAAAAATTAGTAAAGTTAAATATATATAAGATAATAATTTAATATACTTTATAATAAAAAGATAAGCTTTATATAATTATAAATTTAAGATTTTTATATTTATAAAAGAATTAATCTTAGCTTAATATATACTTAATAAATATTATACTTATATAATAACCTTTAATTAATTTATAATAAAATTAATTTTAAAAAGAAATAAATATTATAATTTATAACTAATATAACTTAATAATAAGATATATTATTAAATATTATTTTACCTAAGTTTATAAATAAATATTATATCTTATTATTTTCTTATTAAAATAAATTTATAAAAAACATTATAATATTAATTTAATTTATACTTAATATAAGATAAATATAAAAATATATAAATTTCTTATAACATTTTTAATTATTAATATTATTATTAATTATAAAGACTTAATTATAATATAATTATTATAATATTTAAAATATATTTAATTTAAATAAATTTATATATATTAACCTTAATATAAAAATCTTATTAATATCGTTAAAACTAAATATATTAGCTTAGAAATATTAGATTTATTATAAACTTATATTAATGTTATTTTAAAAAGAGTAACACTAAATAAGCTATATAATATTAAAAAGTTTGCCGTGTTATATGCTTATCGCCTTTTACCATTAAAACGTTATTTATCTTTGAACCTAAATAACTTCGCAAGTATTAATTATAACGTTATAAAATTTAAATAGGAAAATAAATATCTTAATTACGTATATTTTAAATTAGGTTATACCACGGTGTAATATTTATAACTAAAGTTATTTAGGGTTAAAGTTAAAAGGTTTTTAAAAGAGCTTATATAACACCTTTAATAGCTATCCTTTAGCGATAAAGCTTTTATAAGGCTTTTAGGGGTTTTAAAATAATGGTTTTAAATGTTAAAAGGGAAGCATATAACCTTCTCGGGAAACCTTTTAAGTTTAACCTTAAATAACTTTAGCTATAAATATAACAATAAGATATAACTAGGTTTAAAATATACACATTTAAGTTATCTATTTTCCTATTTAAATTATATAACGTTACAATTAATATTGGCAAAATTATTTTAGTGCGAAGTTAAAGCCCCGCTTTTTAAATTTTACTTATAGCCTAGCATAAAAATAAGTATTATATAACCCGTTTAATATTACTCTTTAAAAAATAATCTCATATATAATATTTAACCTAAAAATATTTTTTATTATATAACTATATAATAAATATTAACTATTATTTAATATTAATTAAATAATAAAAACTTATATTTTATTATTATATTTAAAAATTATTATATATTAATTTAAAAATATTATTATATTTAATAATAATTAAATATAAATTAAGCTAATATATTTATATATTAACATTTATTATAATTATTATATTAAATAAATCTTTTTTAATATTAATATAATTTTATTACCTTAAATAAATAATTAATATTAATTTTATTTTAACTTTATATTTATTTTATTAAATAATATTTATTTTATTATATTTTAATTAAATATAAAATTTATAATATATTAATAAATCTTTTATATTATTAATTACTATTTAATAATAACTTAATAATAATATTAATACTATAAAAATAATTAAATTTTAAATATAAATTTATTACATTTAATACTTTAAATAAAGCTTAATAATTAGTTAATAAAGATTAAATATATTTTTAATATAAACCATTAACTTATTAAAAGCTATAATTATTATTTTAATTAAAAAAATAACTTTTAAATAAAAATTATTAAATAAATAAAGCCTTTAATAAAAATATTAATTAAAATATATATTAAATATAATAATAATAGCTTAATTTTAATATTTTTAATATTATTAATAATATTATTATTATTAAAGATTAAATTTTTATTATATATAAGTTATTATATTAATTTAAACTATTATTAAATTATTATTAAATTACTATTAAATTATTATTAAATTACCATTAAATTATTATTAAATTACCATTAAACCATTATTAAACCTTTATTAATAATAATTAAATTTATACTTAACTTTATTTTTATTTTTTTATATTAACTAATAATAATTTTTTATTTAAATATATTTATATTTAAATTTATTATTATATTTAAATATAATATAAAATTTATTTTAATAATATATACTTATATTAATATTTACTAGCTTTTAAATAATAATAATACTTAAAATATTATCGCCATAATTATTTTTTAATGATTAATCACGTGATAAGGTGGTGGATTTGAGCCTTTTAAATGGGCCAACCAGAAAACCTTATATACACTAATCTAGATATGCATCTAACCCTAATCCTAAACTTTCCCGATTTTGTGCATGCTAACCCTGATGGAGCCGCGAATACGTCATTTGATTGTATGTAACCGGGCGGTTAGCTACGACCTATCGTCACGATCATTCGTTCATAGAGCGCCTCCCGGTTTCTTCCCACATGTCGCAATTGTCTTTCTTTTAACCATCACCAACCTGACTCAACCACAAATTTACCATTGCGAAAAAAAAACATTAGACCTTGCAAACGTTCTGCGTTTTACAATCTGCGACCTACTAGTCTTCTACAGAACCTATAAACACACTTCAACATATACCAACAAACACCAACAACAGTAAGTCTCTGCGCTGAGGTCTATTCTAGTGACTCGGTTACAACAAGAAATAAAGACGGATATAAAGCTAACATGAAACCTGCATGATAGTGTCGTACGCCGCCGCTGCCGCATCTGGCCCTAAGCAAACGCCTGAAGAGGTAAGAGTCTACCCTTTAGAATATACCCCTCTCCGACTCTCTTCTTATAAAGTAAATTTATAACGATAGAGCCTTAGCTAACACAGTTCTCTCGTAGGCCGCAGCTCCCCAACCTCCTGAGGTGATCTCTTCTGAGTCTGCAAGTACTGCGTCACTTGTCGACGTCGATACACCCTCGGTACGAACTGTACCCTCCGATTTCATGGAGCAGGACGTCAAGACCGAAACGCAAGCCGCCCGTCAAGAGCTGGAAGATGCAGCCGAGCGCGCTCGTGCTGAGGCTCACCTTGCGAAGAAGAAGGGTGCTGGGAAGGCGCGCAAAGCCGACAACATTCTCACTAAGTGGTTCAGCGAGCTTAGTGACGGCGCCAGTACTGCTTTAGTTGTCTCCAATTTGACCGCCGTCATCGGCCTCAGCACATACTTGGGCTACAAGGCTTGGGGTCTGTATGAGCATGGACGCTTAGGTTGGAAGAACATCGGTATTGGTGCCGGAATATTGGCTGGTGTCGGTCTCATAGAAGGAATCCTTGGAACGTAAGTCTCATGATCCCATATTAGCGATTAGTAAGGTAAGAAATGATTCGACGAAGACTAATTATTCGCAGATACCTCCAAAAAGGAAAGAAGAAGCAGTCATGAGCAAACTTACTCTATGATATGATTGATCCTAGTCGGTGAGCTCTACGCGTTATGGGGTTGCAAATTGTCGATCGTGATATACAGAGGTCTCTCCTTGTGTTTTCTGGGAGTCGAGTTGTATCTAGTATTCTTCCGTTGCATAGATCACCAAAACCAATAATTCCTTTCACATTACTCCTCTACGTGAATCATCACGCCTTTTATCTATTTCTAATTGACTACACGCATTAGGATCCACGCTACGCCGCGCGCCCTACGTCCCTTCAACTATGCCGAGTACATTCCATATGGCTAGGTACTGTCCCCACTCTAACATGAGGCTTGACGGCAGTGTTGGTTTTGTCGATACATACCAGCCAAATATTGCAAATTAAAGCTCACCATTGAGCAAATTCCTTGAAAGACTTCCTATGAGCTTTATCTTATACGCCAAAAATATAGGCTGCGCTCGTTCCGAGTCCTCGAGATCGCTATTCATCTTCATAAACTCTCTTCTTCCGCTATCCTGTACTAGTTCGCGATCGATAATTCAGGTGCCCCGTTAAAATACCTCTATTCCTTCAGGATGGTTGACATGAGTAGTTGATAATGTCGAAGCCACGTTTTTACTTGTAATGATATGTCTTGTCCACTAGCTAATTAATTAGAATATCGACAGTGTCAGATAGCTCGTCAGAACATACCAAATTCTACACCATATTGGTAGTTCACGATTAATGGTCCAAATTCAGGCCACGACTCAATCTTGATATTAGCGTATCCTAATTTTTGTCCTATAACTTATGGTGAACTTGCTTGGCCAACTACGATTGTTAGGTATGATAAGAGCTAAAAAGACTTTGTCTCCTGTTATGAGTTCTAATGTCTCTAATCACATACACACGATTACTATTTGAACCACTTAACAACTCTTATCAAAATCAACCTTCCTTCCAACCTCATATATTGTCTTTTCATCGGTTATAATGTTGAACAATCTACAGAATTATACCTACTAACCTAGTTTTATATATTCGAAAGCTTGCTCTGTCTTTACCTAGGTACCTAGCTCCCATCGATACATACATATAAGTCGACTCACTGTTGCTCTTTCTAGCATGGTGTTTGGATAACCTAGCTCAAAGGAAGGTGTAGATCGATTACAATGTTTCCTTTGCTTCTACTCGAAAGACGTTCTGATATCAAATCTGACTAATCACCCAATGTGGAAATAAATGCCCGAGCCTACTTTTACATGGCAGAATCTCCGGTCATATCCTTGTAAAGACCGAGTATATCCCTGAAAACACCGCGATCACATGGAAGTTTATCATACGCTGCTTACGTTGGAATTTAAACGCTGTTAATAGTCTTAATAGATCGGTATTTTAGCGGGGCTTGATCTGTTCGGGTTGGCTTCTCAGCAAGGTAGGGCTGTCATTGATGTGAACTAGAAGGTTAGAAATGAAATTCTTACAGTAAGTGGAACCTATATAGGTACATATAACAGCCCTAACTCTTCATTGACGACAGATGCATCAGTACTCCCAAGACATGGCCGCAACTCTGCCCGCGCGGCTATTTTTCACAATTTGTGCTGCTCTATTGCAACGTAAAAGAACTTGTTAGGACATATCTTAGGTACATAAGTCAGATCATCCATTATCCGTTAGGGTATCCCGTATTACCTACCCCATCGGTAATAGCACCGCTGCGGCTCGACCGGAAACTTCAACAATGTTCATCTAAGCTTTTCAAACCCACCTACAAATGGGTCCTAGGCGCGGCAGTTTCTACCGAAGCCCGTGTTAAGCTAAAGCATCTCCCCACCTTCCCCGTTGATGTACCAACGGCGTTTTGGCTTTTCATTGCATTCTGTAAGGTACTTACCTACCTACATATACGCTTCGGGGATAAGGATTTTTTTTTTAAAAAAAAAAAAAGGAAAAGGAGAAAAAAGGGAAAGGGGGGGGGGGAGAATAGGGATTCGGGCAATGCTCTCTCAAATAGACATTAACACGGCATCTACATACCTACTACTTAGGTAAGGATACATTCTGATGCCGTCGTCAGTTGAATTATGCTGACAATATTGCATATAACAAACCAGCTTCTTCAACAACGGAAATAAACCGCACATATGGCTGGCTAGATTTTGAAGGAATTACCTGCCCGCTTAACGCTACACGGAGCCTTATTATAGTATGATGCACAGATACACAAAATCAGAGATGCGTAAGGCGTTCTAATGACATCCAGGGCGTTTTTAACCATGAGGGTTACATTGCCGCTTGAATAGGTAAGTGGGTTCTTGTCGCCAATTCCGCACGCCGGAGGACGATACATTAAGTAGTAGACAAAATAGCTCTTACGACACCATTCTAGCCCCAAGTTGTAAACTAAAACTTATGGTCGCGACGGGAATAGCATAAGAAATAGTTTGGTGCCCTACTGCTACTTACATCGCCACCCGTCACATAAGCCTTTGGCACTCACACAAGTTCTGCCATCGGGCATTCGCTCGCTCGTAACTTAGTGTATACGAGGGACCCGGTATACATATTAATTCATCAAATTAATACCTAACTTGAAACTGACCTTAAGCGCTCCTAGAAATCGATCTACCTATCTAGAATGGGTAATTGATGTCTCGACATGGCTACTCCGGCTCGCTTCTGTGCAATTTTATACAAATCAAAGGGTCCTCGTTAATATAAAATAATACTATAACATACCGCCTCTACATAATTACAAATCACATATGTCACCTAGACCTTAACATGGGATCCTCGCTTGGGATCCCCGTGATTCAGTCCTAACCTGACATTATGATGTCTCTTGCTACTCCTGAATATCTATCTCTAGCCCCAAGATTGTTCCAGGACCTCCTGATATGCGGCCACGACACCCTTAGCTTACTGTTGCATTCGCACTCTAGTAGAAGCGTATCATACTCCCCCGTAGTCTACGTAATAGTTGGCGCGTAGGAACGGTATGTTGGCCGAAGGAGAAGGAACCAGAGCCGAAGACCTAGTGGATGTTTACCTGACTATAATAACATGGGTCTTTCCCCCCTCTATTAGATGTATAAACCACATTGCTCCTCCTTTTTTTGTCTACTTAGCATTGCAGAAGGGTTGCAATCAGAAATAGGCACATTCATATCCGTATATTTCTCATAATATAGAGCTTCGTGAAGTTCAGTTGATAAAATAGGTGTCTAACGAATGAGACTAGCGATGGCGGAAACGGTAAAGACGAGGACAAATGGTTCTAGCAAGCCCAATTACGGACGACGACTGGTTCCAAATATAATCGACGAGATTGCAAAGACAGATCCGGGACGAGAAGCATTCTCTATCCCCCGCTCGTCCGATCCGCATGACGGCTGGAAAGCCGTCACATTTAAGGAGTTTGCGAATGCTATCAACTATATTGCACACAGGATCATTAAGGCTTGTGGCGTGCCGTCCCCAGGCTCTTTCCCTACCATAGCCTATATTGGCCCAAATGATGCTCGCTATGTCGTGATACTCTTGGGCGCGGTTAAAGCGGGCTACAAGGTATTCTGCTCCCTATATCAAGCCGACTTGGGGCTAACTACACTCTAGATTATGTTCATTTCTCCCCGGAATTCCCTTGAGGGACAGATAAATTTGTTCAATAAGACGGACTGTCGAATAATTACCTTTGCCAGTCAACAGAAGACACTGGTTCAACCCTGGTTGAAGGAACGCGACATGAAGGCTATCGAGGTTGACCCAGTCGAAGAATGGTTTCCGGACTATGATGTTGAGCATTTTCCTTATGAAAAGACATTCGACGAAGCTGAATGGGAACCAATGATGGTACTACACACTAGTGGAAGCACCGGACTTCCAAAGCCAATTACCCTCACCCATGGTTTGATGGCCATCAATGATGCGTGCCACGATACTCCAAATTTTCACGGATATGTTCCGTGGATGCGAGGGTTTGCAGAGTCTGCAAAGAGACACTTGCTTCCGAGTAGGTTAGTTCTCTAAATCTTTGCTTAGCTATGCTAAATTATCCTAGTGCCTCTTTTCCACGCCGCAGGGGTATTTGTTTTTGTATTCTCGGCTATATATTGGTGAGTATAAAAACATGTCGTTCCGGCATCTTAGACCCCAATTCCTAGAAACGAAAGATAAAAATGCTGACACGACATGTTTTTATACACGCAGGGACACTCCAATCGCCTTGGGAATCGGTGACCGTCCTTTGTCTATTGATTTGATTCTCGAATCTCTTGATCATGCAGATGTCGAGGGAATCATGCTTCCCCCGGCGATGCTAGAAGAAATGAGCCACAACGATGAGTACATTCGACCATTGGCGAAGCTTAATCTTGTCTTGTTTGGTGGAGGTTTGTAGCCCATATGACCCGAATGACCTATCACGTGAAGGCAACTAATTCCCATAGGAAACCTCAACAGAGAAGCGGGTGATAAACTAGTGAGGAAAGGTGTAAAACTTGCCAATGTAATCGGCGCTACAGAGTAAGTTCTTGGAAGCCCGCAGCTTTGTCTAACCCTTAACGTAACTGATATCTATTAGATTCACTATATTCCCGATGTACTTCCAATCGAACTACGAGATGTGGCAGTACTTCATCTTAAATTCGGATGTAATTGGAGCGGACTGGCGTAAGGTTGAAGGTCCTGAAGAAGCGTATCACTTGGTCATGGTTCGCAAAGGCGAGCATCCTAGTTTCCAGGGCATTTTCTACACCTTTCCGGACATCAACGAATACGACACAAAGGATATGTACAAGCCTCACCCAACCCTTCCCGATCACTGGAGTTATTATGGGCGGTCTGACAACATCATTGTGTTTTCCACTGGAGAAAAGTTAAACCCAGTGACCATCGAAGAAATTGTCGTTGGCCACCCTGAAGTCAAAGGCGTCCTTGTTGTTGGCTCTGACCGCTTGCAAGCTGGGTTACTTGTCGAACCACTGAAGAACCCTGAATCAGACGAAGAGGCAGAGAAACTCCTTGACAGAGTATGGCCGTATGTTGTCAAGGCTGATGAGGAAACTGTCGCACATGGACAGATAGCGCGTCAATTCATGGCATTGGCTAACCCAGAAAAGCCATTCCATCGTGCTGGTAAGGGTACTGTTCAGCGAGCAAGCACACTGAAGGCGTACAAAGACGAGATCGATAGGTTGTACGAAGAAGTAGATCAAGTTTTTGATGCTTCTGCGCCCCGAATGGATGCAAGCTCCGAAGACAACCTGATAGACTTCATCAAAACCATCTTTGAGGCTAGATTGGGATTCAAGGGGAAGCTTGAACCAGATACTGATTTCTTCTCAGCTGGCATTGACTCATTACTGGTCATCAATGCCTCTCGATTACTTCATGGCGCGGCGGAAGCTGCCGGGTACTATGTCGATACGACGACACTGGCTACTCGTGCTATCTATGGAAACCCGACGCCGCAAAAGCTTGCGCGATATATCTACTCGGTTTTGAAAGAAGAGGTCAAAACTAACGACAACAGCACGGGAGAGCATGAGGTCCAAGCCATGAAGTCCCTTTGGAAGAAGTACACGGACAATCTCCCTTTGAAAAGGGAAGGGAGACCCGATTCGTTGAATCAAGGTCAGACCGTTCTTCTCACTGGATCTACCGGCATGCTAGGATCCTATATTCTCGATCTTATGGTGAAGAACCCGGCGGTGAAGAAAATCATTTGTTTAAATAGAGCAGAAGACGGAGGGGCGAAACGACAGGCACAATCTTTTAAAGACCGAGGTCTTGGTGCCGAATTCGCATCCAAGGCCGAGTTCCTGCACGCCGACATGTCGCGCTTAGACTTTGGTCTTTCTAGCGAGGTTTATAATCGACTACTGAATGATGCGGACCGAGTGATCCATAATGCGTGGCCAGTCAACTTTAACATGCCCGTTGAGTCGTTCGAATCACATATCCGAAGCGTTCGAAATGTTGCCGATTTTGCTACCAATTCAGTCAAGCGTGCCGTTGTTGTCTTTATCTCCTCGATAGGGACTGTAGACCACTGGGATAGTAACAACGGGTCGGTCCCAGAGGCAAGGCTTGAAGACTTCAGACTCGCTGGAGGCGGCTATGGTCAGAGCAAAATGGTAGGGAGTCTCGTTCTGGAAGACATTGCTAAAGTGGGCGACTTTCCAGCCGCAATAATACGTATCGGGCAGATCGCAGGGCCCGAAACTGAAGCGGGTTGTTGGAATAAACATGAGTGGCTTCCCTCGATCATTGCTAGCAGCTTGTATCTTGGAGCACTCCCTAGTCACCTCGGTGTGATGGACCGTGTCGACTGGACGCCTGCCGAGGGTATTGCGAACCTGGTCCTTGAAGTTGCTGGCGTGTCTCAGAAAGTCGCACCTAACGACATTAGCGGTTACTACCATGGTGTTAACCCCTATGCTACGGCGTGGGGTGAACTTGCCCCAGCTGTCCAAGAGTTCTACGGAAAAGACCGTATTCGGGAACTGATCGACTTTGGAGATTGGGTCGACAGGCTGGAGAAGAGCCAAGGTGATCACATTCAAACGCTGGGGAGGAATCCGGGTATCAAATTAATTGATTCCTATCGAAGGATGTCGGATGCTTACAAAGCAGGCCAGAAGCCCGTTATTTGTGATATGAAGCATACAACACAACGCAGCCCGACTATGAAGACCGCCAAGGCAGTTACATCTGAATTGATGAAGCATTGGTGCAAGCAGTGGGGATTTTAAGCAAACAGCGGAATTGACTACATTTATGTGAAGGTCTACTTATATGATAGTTACCTACGGTACATAATATATCTAGGTAGATACGTGTAGTTAGATGAGAGGCGTTGCGCGTCGAGATCAGTATCTAGTACATAGAATTGATTATACCATCTCTATAGCGGCGACAATGCATATTACATATTCATATATAATTATAATTATTGGCGGTTTATCTTTGCCGACGTGAAGGAAAAGGACCGTCATATTATGTAGATCTTACCTACCTATGTACTTATCGTATGGCTTAATAACATGAAGTAAATCATCAAGCTCTTGTATCATTTCACTATCTAAAGTATTATGATGTACCTAGAAGTCAGCAACCGCATGCTAGGGTACCAGGTATGAATCGAGTGAAATTTCATCTTCGTTCACTGATTTTCGTTTTCCTTCCAACGTGAATGTTGAGTGAGATGTACCTGTCTATGAAGAATTAGAATTGCCTTTAGGGCTTGGTGAAAGTTCTTCTATGCGTGGCTGATTTTGTTATCATATACCTCAACTGAGCCTTAATGACTAATGTACCTAAAGTACATAGCAACATTATGATGTATGTGAAGTGGGATCTTTGTGGCTCAGCCTAAAGTACATAGATGCTTAGCGTTTACCTTAAGCGGAGAAACTACCGTAGAGGTAGCTATCTCACAGTTGCAAACGGCTGGTAGGTGGATCGCTTCTTTCGTTCCCCAGCTGACCGGGAAACTCTAAACCCATCCACCCTGAAATTTCAACAAGTAGGAAAAAATAGAGAATTTCAAAAGTTCGTCACCACAGAGATAATTCGACACGCCCCCTAGCCCACCGCATCTTGCCACAGCAACACAACAACTTTTATCCATATCACAAGGTAGCTTTACGAAGCCGATTCGCTATTGTTACGCGCGATCCCTACGAAGTATTCCATGCAACATACACTTCGTTTGACAGCCGTCACCATTTCCCGAGCTTTCACGGTCACCTTTACGTATGCACAAGCCCTCGGGTACCTTGTCATTCACCATTCACAACGACGCTGACCTCGACGCCAGACCAGAATAAGCTTGCATCCCCGCCTGCTCGAGTGCCTCCATTTCTTCCAAAGTTATAAACGCCTCCCCATTCAACTTTATTAGTATAGGCCGTATTTCTTGCATAAAAGTTACAGCCTCTCGAATCAGTGACAATGCCGTCAAATCTCCCTTCGAGTTTCGCCTCAGCCGCTGCCGGACAGAACCCGAGCCGTGACACGAGACCGGGCGCTAGAAACGACGGTCGAGGGAACACCAGCGGAGAATGGTATGTAACCGCTCCCGACTTAAGAAAAAAAAAGCACTGGCTGGTTATACCGGCAAGCTGACACTTGCTTTTGCCCCCCTTCTCTAGGTCTCGTCCAGGAAGATCAGCCAACGGCGGCACTCTCACTTTCCGTCGAACGTCAACTACACCTTCCAGTCAATCATTGAACCAGATGCAGGGCTCAGAAACCACTCAGCCGGCCTCTGCCGACCCTGCTGTCATATCCGCTATGCCTGTCGGCTCCACCAATGTCGAGACTTCGGGTACTTTCAGATATTCAAGAGATCAACTCCTTTCTATTTTTAACGCTACCTACGACTCCAATTCTCAACGACCTGATGTTTCCGCCTTGTTCCTTCCTGGATGGAATCCGGGCCATGCTAATGGCACTACATCTAGGGGGTGGGGAAAGACCGGCGATTCCCACGTCGCTCCTCAAGAGCCAGATATTTGTTGGGATACACCAGGGTCGACCAAGGCTGTCGGATTGCAAGAGATGAGTTCAGAAGAGAAAGAGGTGAGTATGCATTTCCAAGTATTGGCCTCGGTCGTTAAGTGTTGACATGAATCTTATGGGCTAACATCCTTAATTAGTTGTTTGCCTCAGATGTTAATTCTGCTATAAAGCCGCCGACTCAGAATAAAGATGGCAATCATTCCGGAGGGGGGATAAACGGTCGAAAAACTTCACTCTCACATGGGACATCCAACACCTTCGGACTCGCCTCGCCCTCGGCTGCTTCGAGACCTGGGACAAGACGACGCGAGACAACCGACACTAATCCGTATTCTGGTGGTGGGGGTTTAACCTCGCCGGCATCCGCAACGCGGCCGCCTCGAGACGATCCATCATACTGGTTTAATCGAAAGAACACGGAATCAAAAGACTTGACTTTCGAGGAACCCGAAGAGGATACAGGTACGCGTGAGTCTTCTGCTAAGTCTCTGCCCTTCGGTGGCATAATGCGCAATAACACAACTCCGAGCGGCTCGGGTTTTGCGGGAGCCTCTCCCTGGCAGACGTCAGCAGCGACTGCTTTGCCAGGTATAGGTAGCTTCGGTAATTTCGCGCTTCCGGGCACGACAATCGGAGAGAAGCGCTCTGGAAACCCGCGTGGTGAAAGTCGCTTGGCGCATCTAATCCCCAAAGAGAGCTCTGATAGCATTGCGGCCAAGTCGAATGAGGGTGCTGCGCCGGATCCAAGCCGTTCTTGGCGCCCTCGGCAGCGTACTGATACCGATCCTTTCGGTGAAGATAGTGTCTCGGGCAGTGCTGTTCTAGGAGGCGCTCAAGACACGAGTCCTCCCCCAATGTCTCATCCGCCTCTCCATACGTCAGCGTATGATACCCCTGTGAAAGGCTCTACCGGAGATTTTGGAATGTCTAGCCTCAACTTAGGGGGGCATCCCGAACATGAACATGCCCCTTTAAGTCCTTCGGAAACAAATCCCTATCGAAGCCCCCCGGGCGAGCGTGGTGAGCACGAGGACATCGGAGACAGACAGCATGGCTCGGCCGGTGTATCCGACCATATATCTGGCTACGGTGGGGGCTTATCGCGTACATTTGCTCACGCAGCGTTTGATGGCAGTGATCGTAGCCAGACATCGAGCGTTGGTGCAAAGGCGTACCCGGCGTTGACCAATCTGACTGGTTGGCCGTCTTCCAGCACTCCAGATCGCGAGCGCGCCCCCTTCTCTAGTTTTGGTGGTTCGCTGTTCGGCCCCGTTGGCGATCTTCAGTCTCCCGGCCTCGGCAACCTCGGTGGTGTTTTTGGTCCTGCGAGCGCAGGGGGCTTCGGCGGCTCTGGATCGTTTGGCCGCGCTAGCAAGCTCGGCTCGTTGTTCCCTCCAGCCATGCAGGCGCAAATGCAATCTCAGGACAACGAAAACCTGAGTGATTCGATACCGGATCTTCGTCAGCCGAATCCGTTAGGCGCAATTGGCCGTACTGCTCCCGGTGAGCATGGCCGCGAAACCGATAGCCCTATGCGGACGGGTAGGGGAATTTTCGCCGAGATGTTTGCCCAAGCCGAGTCGAGTCGGACACCGGGAAGTTCTGAAACCCTACATGGCAGCATCTCAACTGCTCCTCACAGCCAGGCGTTCACTGCTACTAGCAATGCACCGTCCTACGCTGCTAGCCAAGCATCTGACCCCCCTTCCGTTCAGTCCCGTACGATGGTTATGCCCGATAGAATGAGATGGGTGTATCTCGACCCTCAAGGTCATCAGCAAGGCCCGTTTACTGGATTGGAGATGAATGACTGGTATAAGGCTAACTTCTTCACGCCGGACTTACGGGTTAAGAAGCTTGAAGACTCGGATTTTGAGCCGTTAGGCCAATTGATTAGGCGCATTGGCAACTCCCGCGAGCCCTTCTTAGTTCCCCAGATCGGCATACCTCATGGTCCACCGTCTCAGACCGGACCCTTTTCCAACTCTGGCGGGGTGATCCAGCCACCTCTCGTTAATGCTTTTCCTAGTTTCGGTAGGACCTTAACAGCAGAAGAGCAGAATAATCTCGAGAGGCGCAAGCAGGAGGAGCAATATCTCATGGCCCGTCATCGAGAATTCTACGCTACCCAGCAGTCGATGGGTAGGGTGCCTATTTCGGGTGTGCCGGGGTTGCATCATCATTCCAGCGCTCACAGCTTACAGAGCCAACCGAGTTTTGGTAGCATTACGTCGCCCATCGCAATGCCACCACAGGCTCCCATCGGCGCCATCGGATCTGCAAGTTCTTTTTTCGACACGCCAGCTACACATCCAACCGCCGCACAAGGTAATTCTGGACAAGGGTTAGAAATATTCAGAGAAGACGAGCTCGCTCGTCTATCAGGACCAGAACGCCAGATGTTGGCTGGCCTCCACGGCGCGGGAGCGATAGGCGGCAATCTCCCACCACAACCCATTGGCGCGCCGCCTTCGGATGGGGGTGTTCGTAGCCATCTTCCGGAATCTAGTGAACTTGCTGAAGATGCTGAGGGCTTCCGGGGACGATTACAAGAATTCGAAAAGCTCAGGGCGCAACATGATGCCGAAATGATGGAACGCCAAACTTCGCCTCTTAACGAAATGACAAACGAACAGGCTAGAACGGTGAGCCCTCCCGCACAGGCTGATAAATCCCAATCGTCTCCTAAGGAATCTCCTAATGCAGAGACTGGCCGACGCCAAGCTGGAGGAGATCAGTCGACTTGTTTAACCAAACAGTATCAGCAGGCGCAAGCAGTTGCAGCTGCAGCAAAAATCAGCGGGCTTCCGATGCCTTTCCCACCGCCACCGTCTGCGACACCCCTACCTGCTCCTGCCCCTCAACGTGTCAAATCAAATCTACCAGAGCAATATGCTACAAGCTCTCGATCTGGTACACCTGACAATGCACCCTCGTCTGCCGCCGCCCAACCACCACCGCTTGCCCCGTGGGCTAAGGATGGTGGGATAGAGGCACACAAAGGACCTAGCCTTAAAGAAATTCAGCAGGCAGAAGCTCTAAAAGCAGCCAAGGCTGAAGAAGCCGCAGCTCTTGCTAGGCGTGCCATGCTTGAACAGGAGGCAGCTCGAGAACGTGAGAAGGCTGCGGCTGCGGCTCCTGGCCTACCTACGAGCAGCACTTGGGGAACTGCATCCCCCGTTAATCCTGGGGCAACTGGTAGTCCCTGGACGAAGCCAGCCCCCGGAAAAGTTCCAGCATCAGGACCAGCCACCCAGGCACAAGCTAGTGACAAGAAGAAGACGCTTGCTGATATTCAGCGCGAGGAAGAGGCTCGTAAGCAGAAAGCAAAGGAGATGGCCTCGCAAGCCGGTCTTGCGTCCAACGCCGGGAAGCGATACGCTGATCTTGCTAGCAAGCCTAACGCCGTACCCACACCTAGCCAAGCGCCCGCCGTCAACACATCTGGATGGGCTACCGTTGGGGCCGGCGGCAAAGTCAAAGCACCAACAGGGCCTTCTTCACAAGCGCGACCTGCGAGTGCTACCAAACCAATGTCTGCGGTCGCTGCTCCGCCATCACGGCCCGCCGCTAAGCCTACGAATTCGACAAGTGGAGCCGCCCATACAGAAGCAATGGAGGAATTCACCAAGTGGCTCCACGGTCAATTGGCGAAAGGAATCACTGGTGTTACGGACAGTAAGTTGGAAATGACACGGCCACGTAAATGAGAAAACGTTGCTAACGATGAACCTCAACAGTCGAAGCCTTTGCCAATACGCTTATAGGATTTCCGTTAGTGGGAGATCTCATCTCTGATGCGATCTACGCTAACTCTAAAACGATGGATGGACGTCACTTCGCTGAGGAGTTTATTCGTCGCAAGAAGTTGGCCGATAAGGGAGTAGTAGAGAAACAACCTGCCAAGAGTCCGTCGGCGGATACACAATCTAGTACGGCAGGCGGATGGAACGAGGTGGCGAAGAAGAGCAGCCATAAGGAGTCTAATAATGACCCCAATTCGATTCAAGGTGCCGGCTTCAAGGTGGTCCCTGGACGTAAGAAGGGAAAGAAATGAAGAAGCCCGGATAGGAACCAGAGTAGATGAGATAAATGATTGTCAGCCAGCAATTCGATGTATGATGAAGAAAATCATGGTGCAGTTGTGGAGTCTACATGGCTTCCCAGACTCATAAAAATACAAGACAGAAGACGAAGTCGTCAGGCAATGATTGGCCTCTATGTACAATGATCAATGTGCCCGAGAATTACTTTTGTGAAAGACACAGCCTGAGCTATGTATAACTACTGGTACCTTTTCTAATGATACTTAGCTGACTCTGATAAATTGCCTGTCTAGCATACTATGAGGTAGGTTAGATTACATACATATAGGTAGGTAGGTAAGTACACGGAAAGGTAAAGTCGTAATCAGTACATACCATTACCATGTATTCATGAATGTCCACAACACTATCAAATCAAATCAGTATTAGGTAATGCGCTCAAGTTCCGTGGAGTATGTATTCGCACGGACCACATAACGTCAGAAAAACAAGGGGGTTCTAAAAAAAAATAAAAAAAAAAAATAATAAAAAAATAAAAAAAAAAATAAAAAATAATAAAAAATAAAAAAAAATCGATATTGCCCCTCCCCCACCATTACCCGTTTTGAAGCAAGCAAACGTTGAAGGCATTATTACAGTATGCTGTCATCTTTATGAAATATCCAACAATGTCGACTACTGCGTATACCTTCACTTCACCTTGAAATTCATAGGACCTAGATGCCTGAGATTATCCAGAATGGGTTGATGTCACCAAAGTCGAATGTATAGGTAAATTTATCTGTCTTACACATCGAGCCCACAGAGTCTAGAAACTAGCGCAGATTATCATTATTATTATTATCATTATTGCCTGGATTATGACCCTACAAGGCAAATAAAACATATAAACACAATAAGTTCAATATGGCCGACATCAATTTTTTACCTGCTCAACTCATCTCAATCGAGAATTCTTTTGAGAAGGCATCATTCCTTGATGCCTTTCATGATGAGCTATCGCATCGCATAGTAGCTCAGTTCGTCCGGCATCTGGTAGCGCATTCGTCCGAGAAGCGAGCCGACCAGACGAACACGGTTGATAAATCCAGCCAGGCTACGAAGACAATACGCTTAGGCTTGGCTTCCCTGGGTGCTTTCTTGCAGGCAAATGTCACAGGCCCAGTACTCGAAGGCTCCAGCGCAGTTGAGGATGTTTTTCTGTCGAAATTCGTCGAAATAAGATCCTCAGGTGAATCGAACAACAGCGTTGCAGAGGCACCAATAATATCATTTAGGAGGCTTTGCCTCAGGTCGCTCGATGTAGATGGCGTTTCACCATATCCTTACATACCTCATATTGAGCTCTTCTGCTTTTCGCGCTTCATCTTCACATCAGGCATCATATTACCCATTGAGTTGCCCGAAATCCGGTCAGGTCCACACCAGTCTCCCTCGCTACACCTCTCCTGGACCCGACTAAGGATCCACCTCTGGCATTATAAACTCATCGCTCAACCTTCGCTAAGCGCTGGGTCGATGTTCACCAAGGCTGGTCGCTGGACGGATGTGCCCACCCTCCAGGAACTCATCGAAAAGAGCCTGCTAGAGGCTGAGATTTCAATAGCTGGGCCGGTCAATACAGATAAAGACCTTGAACAGTTTCAATGGCCGCGAGAATTGCGCATTCAGTATCGTTTAGAGGAAGCAGCTTGCCACATCCTTCTTGGGAATGAAACAAAGGCACGGCAGGCTCTGCAATCGGCTACAGAAATCAGCGGTTTCTCTTACACGCTGTCTGGTGCTTTAGGCAAGCGCACAAGGTTTCAGGAGAAGAATGTTAGCCAGCTTGTGGTGCTTGCTAAGAGTCATGCGTTGCCTCCTGCAGCATCCAACGGACAGCACGTCGCTGACGTGACACCAGTCGCACTTCCATTAAACGACGACACCTTATTAGAAAATGTAGAGTTCGAAAACAATCTTACTGATAGGCCAACGCCGTATCTTCCCACCGAATTACAAGACATCAAGCCAGACGATCAACCGCAACTGCGTCCGGAAGATCACATCATACTTTTAACAGAAGCCACCATAAGAGATGCCTTTTCGCCTACAGATTCATTAAATGCCGAAGAAATTCTGCCGTTTGCCCAACGGGTAATCGAGGATAAATCAACCAATTGGCAAATATATACACAAGCTCTCCTAGTAAGATCACGGATTGAGCTGAATCGAAGTCGAACGGTCGAGCGTGCCGTGCTACAGATGCAAGCCTTAGTAGATCAAATCATCGTGGATACGCAAGAGTCGATTAGCTCCAACGAGGATTCTCGAGATGATCAAAATGAGTCAAGAGCCGAGTCAAATATTCCCACTATCCAAGTAACCCCTGATACCCAACCAGATCGTTCCACGAATCTTCAGAAGCCAACATCGTTCCTCCCTGCTCCTAAACCTACCGAGTCGGCATCCCCCCAAGAGAGGCTACGATACGTCAATGCGTTATCCTCCCCTCCGCGTTGGCACCTGGAGTCTGAACTCGCCTTCGCCTGGACTACTGTTGGATCTCTTACCTCAGCCCTGGAGATATTCAAACGATTGCGCCTCTGGGCAGAAGTTGCACTCTGCCTAGCAAGTAGCGCAGCAACCGATGATCAAGATGGTCGAGGAAGCGGAGGCGAAGAGAAAGCTAGGGCTGTCTTGCGATGGAGGTTATTCCGACATACTTCTAATATTAATGACCATACGCAGCTGAGCTATGACAATAATCTAGACGATGCTGAGGTTGATGTATCATCTTTGAAAGCGTCTGATTTCTATGGTCCAGAACACTCGACGCCACCTCCCAATGCTCCTCGGCTATTTTGCATACTAGGGGACATCGAGAACGACCCTCAGCATTATACACGTGCATGGGAAATTTCTAATCGACGCTTTGCGAGGGCCCAAAGGTCTCTCGGTGAACTCCACCTTCGAAAACAGGAATGGAAAGAAGCCCGAGACGCATATCTACTCGCCGTTGGGGTGAATAGATTAAGTCCAGAGATGTGGAGCAGACTCGGCGACATCGAGCTACGTCTCGGAAACTTCCCCGATGCAGCTGAGGCATTCCAGAGGGCCATATCGACAGCAAATAACATTTCTGGGGGCGAAGATGCACGAACTTGGAGTAACCTTGGAACAGCGCTTTTAAGCTGGTACCGTAGAATTGTCTCGGAGAAAAAGCACCAACGAGAGAAGATCAAAAGTGACGAATCAGCAAACCCGGACGATATGGTGAGCACAAAGCGAGCGGCCGAATTTGGGAAGTCTGCCCATAACCTACTACAAGAGTCTTTGGCGGCCTTCAAACGCGGAGCCACCCTCGCGGACTCGAACTGGAGAATTTGGGATAACGTTATCACCTTAGCCGCCAGCTTGACACCCAATCCCGATTTAGATGACGTGGTTCTCGGGGTGAGAAATGTAATCCGCATCCGCAATACGGAAGAGGCAATAGATCTCGACATCCTGACGCTCCTAGTCAGGGAAGCAACTAAGACGCCAGTGCCCAGCGCCAGCGAAGGAGAGGCAGAGATATACGTACCCACAAGAGGCACCATCGAAAGCAAAATTGTCATGCTCTTTGAAAATGACATCGTGCCTCTCATAACGACGAATTCAGAATGCTGGGCTCTGTTGTCCCGTCTTCGCGCATGGAGACGAGACTGGGCGGGGGCCTTAGACGCCGCCGAGAAAGCATGGAGAACGGCTGTTGGCGCGGTCGGGAGCTCCCTTTCCGCATCTAGTGCTGGACAAGGCCAACAAGGGAACTGGCTGACTGACTCGGATTCTTGGGACGCCGTTGTCCAGAGAACGTCGGAGCTGGTCGCAGCATATGAAAACTACGGATCACGAGTAGATAGCATTGGCACCAGATGGAAGGGTAAAGCGAGAAGCGCCGTAAGGAGCATTATGGGAAAGGCTAAGGAGTCTTGGGAGGGAGATTCGAGGTGGCAGACTCTAACAGATATGATGGAGGGCCTGAAACTATAATGGAAAGGAGAAGGGGAGGAAGAATGCAGCTCTTCTCCGTACGATGAATATGCGAGTTCGTGGATGAATGTAACAAAGTTGATTCATCAAACTATCTTGCAGTAACCATCTCAAGGTGGATGACGACACAATCGTTACCCAGGTTCTTAAGCATCAAAAGACGAACGACAATAGAGCAGGCAAGTCATGTGTAAACGATTTCCGAAGACTCCCTCCTCCCTATCTAAGCTTGAATAAAGATGACCTGTTTCCCATAGCCATATCAACCTTCTTCATTGCCCCCTTTATCCATATGCGCCCTAGATGCGATCCAAATTATCGAATGATAACCTATGCCATTCTGCCCCCATCTAAAAGCCTTCGTGGTCCAACCTCGTTCCCAAGATGCACCGATCCGTAGTGAAAAAACACCCAGCGAGATGCATGTGTGGCTTTAAAGTATTGGTCTAGCAAAGCAAGCAGGCAGCGAAAGGAATAACAGAAATAGCGAACTAAGGTTACATGATATGAGAAGGAAACAGGGTATAAAACGCTCTAAAAAGGAAAGATAACCCGACCAGTTCGATCTTCATGAGCAGCCGTACCATGCTCCTTAGTTCCCTTTGCCCGTGGCCCCCATATCCGTATCCATCTAGAACGACCTAGCCCTGTAAACTCCCTAAACCCGCCCAAAATTCTCACCTTGGCCAAGAAGGCCCCTCCAAAGCAGCCAAGTTCATAAAGCAGAGTTATTACAATAATGTAAAAAGATAAGATAGCGAGTGTTAATGCATAAGACTGAAGATGCCACATTGATAAAGGGGCAAGGCGTGGGCAGAGACCTCAATCAGCGTAAATCGAATGAATGAAGCGGTTGAAGATGACGGGGAACCGACAGGTAAAACAAAAGGTAAGGGGCGAAAGTAGCAACTTGTTGAACGGCCTGAGCCCCAGGATTCAAGATTCAAACTTCTGATTGCAGGGGACAAGGGCGTTGCGTACGAAGGTACATGTCCTCAAATAGATCATGATAGTATAGTATTGCAAAGGGGAGAAAATTCGGAAGCCATTCAAGCGCGTAAAGATGGGTTCCCCACGGGAAACTCTTGGTTGCCCAAGTAAATAAGCTCGCGGGTATCAGCAGACGCAGCAGACGTCCTGGTTCGGTGAAGACTGGGGTTGTAAGTGGTAGCCAGGTTCTAGTTCCAATGAAGTCCACGGCTAGGCTGTAAGGAAGTATCAGACTGAATTCAACGCCCCGCTGCCCCCGGTTGATAAGTCATATAGGTAAGATTGCTGTGGAGGTCTGCTGATGAGTTATATGAGTATGTATTATGTGTTGCATCAGCTAGGCAGCCAAGGGACAGGATGCGCTATGAGGGAAGGCATCTGTCGTGAAACCATCAGAGCTCGTCGGGTGCGTGGGGAATGGTATGTAAATTCAAGCTTCAAAGCTTCGAGGCGCCGAATAGGTGGGCTCCCGATGACGACAAGGGGGGAGAGATGAAAGGATGAGACGAAGTAAGGAACGGCGTGACGCAGATGGCATGCATCATGCAGCGGCAGCGGCGCGCACCCGTAGACATACAGCTAGACTTTTTGCACACCATCCATGCTGCCCACATGGATGTATCTGCACGTCGACGAGCTTGTGACCAATCAGTCACCAGAGACTAGCCCTGCATAGTCGATCATGACCCCCAAGCCTGGCCTCCCTTAAACCTGGAAAGAAAACAAGACTGATGCGGGTTGCAAGGGGTCAAAACATGCCTAGCAGTAGCAAGAGGGTAGGTAGGGTAAGTAGGGTACCGATACTTGAGCATGGACTGTAAAGTCATCACGGGTGCGGCGGCTCCCATGGCCGCATCTCATGGCCGCATAAGTCTTGAAATGTTAAGTTTTAGGATGCCGGGAGATACCCAGGGTCAAATCGTTTTGTTGTCGTTCGATCGAGTTGGAGTGCCGGCAAGAATCGTGATTGGTCCATTTCATAACAGCTGACCTTGGCCAGACTAAACCCCCCTTCCCCCCACACGCACACACACACACAAATACAATAATACAATGTAGGTATCCATTTAGTAAGGGTCTTCCCTCACCAAGCCTTCAACCAACATGAAGTTGGCATATACCATCTTACTAAATTTCCTTCATTCTCCAAAATTTAGCATCATTCCCCATCACGAACCACACACACTCATTCTTGATGCTTGAGAGCAAGGGGTCAAGATGCTAGATGCTGAACCTACATCTCCCCCCCCCTTTCCCTTCACACCATAATAGCGCTTTTTAAAGGAATACCCCCAGTAACAAGATAGGAGGCTGGGGGGCTCCCGTGAGGATGCATGGTACGGATGCCTGAGCTAGATTCCGCGCTCCGGGTCACTGTTTATCTTTATTTTGTTTTGACAGCCGACTGATGGTATCCATGCAACCCTTACCATCTCTCAACACTGACCCCGAGTGTCCCACCCATCCTTCCTTAGCGACACCAGTCACGTCGCTATTCTCGATGACTGACATCACCGTATGGGCCAGTTCCGTACACATGACTCTGGTGATGCTGGTGACTGGTCGTGTAGGCAGGAGCTGCAGTGGAAGCGTCGCCATAGCCACTCGAAACCGCAGTTGGGTCCCATCGCTGTGCCATGCCATAGCTAGGCGGTGCGGGTAAATGTTGTTGTGGTCTCGTATCTGCATGTCTGTATGAAGTGGGCAGGCTAGGGATCTGGATGCCTTGAGGGGAGTGGGACTTGATCCCGGGGGATATCGTGCGTCCGGGATACGCAGCCCATGCCGGCGGTGCCCCAGCGAGAGATCGTGGCGACGGCATTGAATGTGAGTCGTGGTGAGAGTAGCCGCTATCAGATACTGTCGGTGTGTGCGGTGGCCCATAGAGACCTGGGCTGGTGTTGCTGACTGGTGTGAGCAGGGTCGGCCCAGGTCCAGGAGGTAATGTTGACGATGGAGATGCAGACTAGATCTTTAGTTAGCGATGTTCAAGTTGGCGTTGTTGTTGTTGATAATGATCTCAGAAAAGAACGAACTCCTCTCCCGTCGTGTGTAAAAGCTAGACCCGAATAAAACAACCCTCTCGAGAACACCTGAGAACAACAAAGAAATTAAAAGATAATAGATATGTAGCAAAATTTAATATACTAAGCGGATGGGGAGCCAAAAACTCACGTATTTAGAAATGATCTTCTTAAGAGCAGAGCCCAGAATCTTCCAGGGGAACACCTTGACATCCTTTTCGATGTTGCGTGGCTTTGGGGCCGGGAACCCCATAATGACCTTGAAAAACTCTTCGCTATCGGCTTTGGCCTTGCTGACCGTTAAGGGCCGGAATCCCTCGAGATTTCGCCGAATCCGGTTCTTCTCCTCCACCGTGAACCTGCCTGGTGCGGCTACCAGCTGCTCTAGCAAGGAGATGGTATCAACACTCGTGACGAAACATTCATCCTTCTCAGCCCAATAAATGCAGCTAATGCAGATGCTATTTGGCGGTCGCTCGTTGGCCGCAACCGGCTTAAAGGATGTCGATAGCGTCGAGCCCTGTTGTTTCTTATTAAACATTACTATTCGTCTCCGGTTCTCCCACTCCTCTTGCGACCAACCCGACGCCATCGACTCGAGATCTCCATTTATCTTCAGTACCGCCTTGGTCGAGTAGAGTGCATAAGGATTCAGCTGCCCTCCTCCTGAAGATCCAGAGGCTTGCAAAGTGCTCGTTCGGATTAGCTGCGGTGCGCTGGAAGTAGGTACTGGTAATGTTGTGATGCTGCTGGGTCGACTAATTGTTGTGTGGTTGATGGCAGGACTTCGAGCTGAGAGGGGATGGCCATAGGGGCTCCACGAAGGAGTCTTCAGCGGCGGTGGCGGTGGCGGACGAGGATAGTCAACCGCATAAGACGAGCGATGGTAAGTCCCAATCATACTGTCGTTATTTGTGTAACCGTTGTCATAGTTGGAGGCGACGGCTTGTTGTGCAGTGGGAGCGTAGCCGTATGTATTTGTAGCTGTGTCAGTTGCCAGTTGGTCCTGTTCCTGTTGTTTTGTAGGGCTCTCCCTCTGCTCAGGTGATCTAGACCCCCCTTTGAGCCGCGTGACGCTCTCAGGCGGGCCCTCTGTAGACCCGGCTGGAGCGTCATGATATGTGAACGTGCCGACATCAATTGTCGCCAAAGTCTGTCCAGTTGCACTCTCGATCAGGAGTGATAAAGGCACGTTGGGGCTGGGGCTCCTCGTGTCTTCAAGCTGCGGTGCATCTCCGCTGACAGCATAACCGAATCCGCTGGCATCACTCGTGTCCCTAATAGCGTGTGCTGGGCTCTTGTGGGAGCCGAAAGCAAGGTAGAAATGGCTTGTGATTGTGATCAGATCGTACGGAGCCGATATTTTGATCAAAACTTTCGTTCCATACATGCCGTTCGTCGGTTGGTATGAGTTCAGCGTCGCTACGATCGACGCCATGTACTGGCCGGCGGTGCCATTTGCCGCGAAGGCCATTTGGTTGAGTTGCGCAGCTGCATTTTCAGAGTGTTGAGCCGCAAACTGCTGAGCTGAGTATTGATACTGAGGATCTTGATAGGATCTCGGTGAATCAAACGCTGGGAATTGGGTATCGAGTTAGCTTGTCGATTTTCAACGCTGTGTAGTTATTGGCATCACACCCAGACCGACACAACTACTACATCCAAATTTAGTCGGAGGGGCCACTTCAGAAACTCACCATGCATCTGGGGCGGTTGAGGCTTCGTATATGCAGGCATAGACAGGAGACCAGGCGGGGAATCCCCACGAAGGTCTCCTCCGTTCGCTCTTGCAGCTGCCTCTTCCTCGTACCTAAGGATCACCGTCTCAGGAGACTCGAGCGCGTCAGCGTCGACAATGATTGGCCTCTGTGTATGATATTGAGGCTATGATATTTGGTCAACATACTTCCAAAGACTAGATTGACAAGTTATTCTGTAAGAGATTCTCTTGTCCTTGACTCACCTCGAACAGCTTATAGGTTGGGTATTCAAACTTGACAGCAGACATCAAGCTGTCTGTTCCGCACAAGTCTGGGAAATGGTTGGAAGGGACAAACACTTGTTTCGGGAGCAGTGTTGCAAAAAGGTTGACGGGCCTTATGTGCTGAGACTCTAAAACGTTCTCCCTTGGATTCCCTACAGGGATTTTTTTTCCCCAGCTGTTAATAGAGAGTTATTGACTAGCTGTTCACGCTCCGCCTGTCTTATGTGCTGCCGATTCTATGGACGGATTTGATAGCTTCTCCTGCTGGCAATCCCAGTGAAACAGACATCCAAGGAGGTCCTGCGAGAGGAATAAGGAGCGATAGTTACTGAAAAGACAGAAACAGGCCACTCTAGATGGTGACCACTTTGAATCTCAACTTGTTAGAACCGCAGGACGCTCGGGTGACTTATTCGTGGGGGGATTAATATGAAAACCCCTTCTTTCTTCCCTCCGGACAAATCTGAGGGTCTTTGATAACTTAGTTCGCAGGAGGAGATAGGAGTCCAGAAGCGTTCATTGGTTGAAACAGGTTGTTGGCCAACTGATTCTGAGTCGGTCTCGGAAAGTGGAAGTATCCAAAACTTTTTCCCCGCCCCCCAAAAGAGGATACGCAACTCCTTGAATATCCTGTTCGTCTAGTCGTCTATTACCTACTTGTACTATCCCCTATGCTGTTAGCTATTTATAAAAAACACACAAATATAAGCATGACTAGCTAGTTTGTTAGAAAACTCCCGTCATTATACAAGCTATGAGAATCATACTGGACATTGCGGAGTGGAAAAGTGATAGTTGATCTGACACGACTAGATAACAAAGGGTATAACATACGATCTACACTCAAATCGACGGAGTGTGGAGACCAGTTTGTTCGTATGCAGCCTGCCCGAACGTGTTCGCATGAAGAGGAGTTGGAAGGGCTACAATCAGAAGTAGGCAGGTATCCGGGAGGTTCGCGTGTCCCGCGTGGTTCGTGTCGTAGCTTGAACCAAAAGACACGAATTGCCAACAACGAACAGGTAAACGGGCTAAAGAACTACAAGCTGTCGGAGAACTTGTCAGCAAACGAACAGGATTCAAGAAAAAAAAGGTCTCTAAAGTATGTGTGTGAGACGTTGTTCCTCAAACTGGGACAAGATGGGGAGAAGTTCTTCGAAGGGAATAAGAACTGATAAAGAGACGAAAAGAATAAGTTACGAGACACATTTCTCGGATCGCCGTTGTGAAGTATGTAATTGGGGCTGTAGTCAAGATTCCTGCGTTGTGTGTGTGTGTGGCCGGTCGAGACCATTGCATTACACAGGCATATACTATCGATTGTACCTTTTTTCCTTGGTTGCTCATCTCAAGCCTCCCCTGCTTTACTTTTATTGGACAACTTTTTTTTTACTTTTCATGCTTCATTGAAAATTTCCCTTCAAAATGGATCCAGTGGGCGGCTGCAGACTTCTAGTGGCCCCATGGTCTTCCAAGATTTGAAGAATTCATTTTACTCTGGGATATACGTGCAGGTGATGTTGAGTCGGGCAGTTGCCTGTGTATGCAGCAACGATGATGCCAACCCTAATGATAGCATAGAGGGTGGAGGATGTAGCTACTGACAGGGATGCTGGCCGTTGAAATGCGAGATTCCAATGTCTTAGAAGCTGCAAATCATGCAAGGGTCTGTGATCGGGGGTGAGAAGACATCTTTTTGGGTGCCCCAGAGTCAGGACTAGGTAGAAGGTGGATATTGAATCCCCCACATTAATCCAAAGGGATAGTCACTATGTAGACCATTAAAGGAGGGATCCTATGGCGGCATCTAGTAGGACGGGTACGGGGAATGGGGAATGAATAAAATAATGGAAAGAAAAAGCACGGAGCGAGTGGAGGAGATGGACGAAAAGAGCAATGAATTGATGGGAATGACAAGACAAGGATGGGCATGAAGACCTACTATGTACAAGATGTGGGTGTATGTGGGAAAGATGGCGCAATTCCCAGCAAAATAATAATGCTAATAATCATAAATATCATAATAATAATGATGATGATAACAATTAGGTACCTCGTAGTCTGTTTGAACTGCATGTGCACTACGTTGTATAAATTAAGACTTAGGTCGTCGACAGACTAGCCAGATAGGTGACTTTTCAAGGCCTTTTGGATGTTAACTGACGGGAGACAGCCAATATGGCAAGTATGTACGTAAAGTATGGCGCACGATGTACATGTAGCTAGGTGTGTTGATAGATGGATTAATGTCGACCTGCCTGCATATAATTCTCAGGTCTGACTACCTTAGAGTTGTAGTCAGCATCAAAAGCAATATAACTGGACAGAGACAAAGTCAGCATTTGCGCTTGCAAGTGGGTAAGAGGCATAGAATCCAGTATGTCAGCAAATATAATTGGATAATGGATGTCAAAAACAGAAGTTCCATTGAGAAAAAAAAAGAAATGCTTTTTCTTCTCTTACTCTAAGCAATAGGCACCTATTGTCTAGGTAGAGTTCGAAGATGGGGACGCGCGTGTTAGTCGTGCGTAGATCGATGGACAAGGGTATGATGGTGGGAATTACCGGATGAGGATGAGTTACCGGGAATATAATTGGCCAGTCACTTATTCCACTAGCTCATGCAGCTATTGGACGATCTCCGCAGTGTGAGCAGCCATCTGAAGTGCCCCTAGCCTGGTTGGGATGGGTAGGATGACCTAGGGTTCGCAGAGGGTTGCTGCCCCATTTCCTCGTGAACTGATAACTCCGTAGCCGTCCTAGGTCCGTTCATCTGATATGTGTGCCACTCGGCATGATTTGCTCATTTCATAGTGGGAGGTTCTAAAATAGAAGGGAGAGAATAGACGACGGCATCAGCCGCCCCTAGTGGAACCCCAACCCTTTACTTTGGGATGGTCAGGGGACTGTATACATGGGTACTTGGGAACATAGCTAAGGAGCTGCCCCCTTGTTTATCTTGGCAATCTCTATTTTTTTTTTCTTCTTTTGCTCATCGCCAAGGCTTTCGAAAAAAAAAAAGGTGTATAGTTAAAAAAAAAAAGTGATCGTGAAGACCGATACTTTCTGGAGCTCTCTAGAGATATTCGGTCCTTTCCTCCACAGATAGGAATGCTGGCAATAATTATTCGTTTTGTAGAAGATATACATTCAAAATGGGAGAAAAAGCAACATACCAGTGGATGGTGGAGAGGACGTTGCCGAGCGAGGTTGGCACCTGACAATAAAAAACGTTGAATTGACAGGTCATGAGAGAATAGCACTCCTGCTAGAGCTTTTGGAATGATCACCTACATGTAGTAGTGATGCTCCTTTCCAAGTGTTGCCAACTTATACCAGAGGATCAGCTTCGATATGTCATCCGGGGTATGCACTTTGACTACTCTACAATGCCAAAGAGACTATCAACTACCAGACATATCACGCTGAGCTTGAGCAAGAACCACACCACAATATATATACCTACCTGTATTAAACATTTGACCCTTGATCAGTAACCTCGCGTGGTATATGGTCTATTTCAGAAAAGTAGATGATATATAGAGCTGATGGCATCCATGTTATTCAAAACCAATAGCAATACGTCGTGTTCGGGGACGTCGACTATAATTGATGAAAGTCATATATCGAGGTAGCCATACAGTTTCGTCAAGTCGGGCAAATGGCAATATCATTCGTTAATACTAGGTTGCGGTTGTACCACACAACATGGGAGGCGTCAGGCTTAACTATCCAAGTCACTCATCAAGGTCGGTATCCCCGTTTAAGAAGGTGCAGGAAAAAAGTTGGCAACTAGATTGGACCTCTCTTGTACTCATTTTCAAGAGCGAGGCTTGAAAGAGGATCCGTCGCATGGGGATTCCGCCCCCATCATGACTCGAATCCGCCTCGCATGCATGCACATTCATTCCGTCCAAATATTATTGGTTATTTCGACGGCTCATATGTCTGAGGGTGTGCAGAATACCATATGAAGAGGTATAACTCATATGTAGTATACATGTATGCTAGGAACGTACAATATGTACCGTACTCTCGTATGATGATCGCCCTTGGCGGTGGGGGAAGCCCTGTCGCAGGGGGGTTTGATAATCGTGCGGCGCATCTACAGTGCACGGTGTAGAATGCAGTCATACGGTAAATATTTATGCAAAACACATCTAGCTGACTGACACTCAAGATGAAATTAAGCCTGCTCCTTCGATCTACCGTGTTTGAGTGCTATAGAAATACAGTATGTATTACTATATTGATGTGTCACCGTAGTAGTACCTACGTACATACTTTTTACCATATACTACATGTATTCACGAAAGTCTTGTGCAGTCCAAGCCATGATACTGAGGTATTCATGTCATCAGGTACATGCAGGTATGTTATTTCTCAATCATATCGTCAGCTAATACACTATCTCCAGACCAATCCGGCGTGAAACCAAAGGCCGAATCCAATAAGCAATTGGATTCTCATGGTTCAGACGTCTCTCCTCTCGCTATGGGAGAAGTTAAATGCGAAAATCACCAGCTAATTACGTACATAGGTAGGCATTTCCAATCATACATGTAACAACTTCGCAAAACTTAGCGGCACCCTCTCACCAATGCTCATGAGTCCATCAATTCTAAGCAGTCAAGACTTGGTCGTCACACCTCCTTGAAGATCTTTAGTACGGCCGTACGTGACTATTATATGACAATGAGAGCTTCATCGCTGCAGAAACCAACCTCCTGGTTGACAGCGCCGGGCGGAACTGTACGAGGGCAGTCCTAGTAGCTTCCGCGAGGGTGTAATAGTGACTTCGCATCGGCTTGACAATGGCTTCGCATGGTTACCGAAGCTAGTAGGAGAATTGACCATTAGGGACTAACCTCCACTCATGAAGTATACCGACGTACATATCTATCAGTCGATCGCGACCGTGAATACATATAATTCTCCCCAAGTGCTTACAAACTATGTAGGTAAGATTATCTCCTAGCAGCCTGCCGTCAGGGCAAGCCCGCGCGCGGCAACCTAAGTTGTACTCAGGTTTTGCAAATTCGGGTCCCAATAGTTTGGACCCAAATCCGGTTGGTTCCATGTCTCGCGCATGTTGACGGCTATGAACGTCTCCCAATGTCTCTACCTTACCACCCAGCAAGACGTTTACCAATGGGTTTAAAATCGAGGTTCCTGTATGCCGGGAACAGCTATCTGGCCCTGTCACACCCTAAGGGTTGTCGCAGATTCGCGATAGAAACCCCTTGTAGGTAACACGTCCCCGTCTCTTGGGACCAAGATCTCATATTAAAGAGGTCCGCGTGTACGACAATGAAGAATGAAGTAAGTAACTAATTTGTCACCCTCTGCATATTTTTTTTCAAACGCTGTAATGATCGAATCATTTGGTTGGAATCTGCATGACACCGGTGCGTTTGGACGGCGTAAACAGCAGATATAGCTACAGTATAACGACAAAACTCTTACATGCAGTTGTGACCAGTTTCGAATTGGACTATACGGTACCTACGGTTTTAGGCACGCTAATACCGACGATATAGAGTCATGTAAGGGGCCAACTTCATTGAACGATAGCTGCAAAGACTATTATCACCGATCTACCCTCCGCCAAGAGTGTCCCGTTCCTATCCCCATAGGGTTCATGGTTACCGAAGGTCAGTAATCATAACCTCCTAAGAAAAACAAATAAAAATAAAAAACAACCGACCCCATGACGGCGATCAGCCGCTCTTCTTGACGTAAGCCTCTTCCGACACTGACAAGGGAAATTGATGACCTACGTACGGTGGGGTCGGAATGAAAAGGAGGGTTGGAAGGACTTATTATGACCAGGATTGCGTGCATATGCAATTCAACACGATACTGCGGGCTTCACTACATAGGTAGAATACCAGCTCACATGCTCTATTCTCGATGCATGGTTGCAGCCACATAAAACTAAAAGGAACCATACCATTCGGCTCAGGCCGAGAATGGACCAAGCCATAGTACCGGCAGGGTTTCAGAGCTTATTTGACCGACCAGGGGAGGGCCTTGAAGATCGATCACTCCTCTCGGCAAACACTACTCCACCTTTTTTTTTATTTCTCGTTCAGTAATGAGGAAGATTGGTTGATACGGCATACGGCAAGATCTATCACATGCAGTAGGTAATGTTCAACCATACACCACCTCTTCTTACCTAGGCAAGGGTTATTCGAGGCCGGTGAAGTCAGGCCATCCAAGTCTCGTCGCACGGGACGCTGCGAAAGCCCGCACAGGACAATGGGGTAAACAGCACCGGCATCCCGAGGCTCGCTAGCTAGCCCCTTAGCGCTGGAGGGAATATGCGTGTAAATGCGTGTAAGTGCGTGTGTAAGCAATGTAAGTAGGCAACACCAAGAGCATCAATTTCATTTATCGCCAACAGCGGCTTGGCCAAGAACAGTAACGAGAAACGAGGAATACGCTTAGGTGCGCAGAGATTATGCAGCAAGATACTGTTCCCACCAGATCTCGCGCACTCCCTTCCTATGGGTATGGCCCGATCCTGGCGCTTGGAAGAGATGATGTAACACGACGCTACATATGCCGTACGACGAAAACACAGCAGCAACCAGGAATAGCCAGGGCGGGACTTCCGCTGTCACTCGCCCTGTAGCAGCAAGGAGGGAACCCACCACCAGCCGAGCTTCTTGTTTTCTACATTCAGCCACTTAGACGAGCCCTTCCTAGTGATGTCGTCCAAGCCAGGACAGGCTCTGACGGTTCAAGATTCCGTGATTCACAACGTTACATTCCCTATATAGGCTAGAGTCTCTCTTCAGCGAGTGCTAGCATCTTGAAGCTACATATCCGAGATATGTAAGTCGCACGGATACTTCTCGTACTTTAACCCTACAATATCTACCCCTCCAGGCTGTGTCAGTTCACGACTGGGCTCGTATGACTTTATCGCTGATGCAGCGAGACAGAACGTGGGAAGCTGGGGGACGAAGCCAATTTGTCGGGATCCTCCCAATCCCAACGGCTTTGTCTTGCGCTTCGATTAAGAGTGTGGTGGGATGGCAAAGTTGAGACCAGACATCCTAACGTTTAATAAAGATGTTTCGAGCCCTTGCAGCATCTAACTGCGCCGAGACGTGATAGATCATCTACTTTGCACGTTATCGACATCCTTACAGAAACGTGGTGTTCCAAGCCACTGGACAGCTTAATGTGAATGTGACAGTCGATCTATAAACATTATGCCTATTCTTATTGCAACCTTGATCGCGAATGCCGCCCAATTATCTGTTTATCAAACTAGAGTTCCTCATGCTTCGTCAACACCACCACTGCTGCTAGTAAGGTTGACGTAATAATACACTACTCTCCAGTCCTGCTGCGACCACTTTAGAACCAAACCCTTCCTACGTGCCATATTTCTTCTCGTATCTATTCCATGAGGAGAAAAGGGGTTTATTAGAAGACTGTTGTGGGAATCAAAACCAAGGTACATGTTAAGCTGTCGCACAGTCAGGGGAAGCAACTTCGGTTATTGGATCGTTTGTTCTGTACCTAAGATGTGTCCTTTGCTTAAGCCTCGTACGGCCTGATCGGACTCAATATTAAACGTTGCACGCAGATCGGTCACGCTGATGAGATTGACGTAGCTTCATGTTAATATCAACTGCATAGTATCCACCGGGCTGCTCTGAATCGGCAACACAGCATTTATTGGGTTCTCACACCTCTGCCCCTTATCCCTCACTTCTAACGTCATCTTCCAAGGAACTAGTGAGCTTCTCATCCCATACTTTAACCTAATATATTAGATACCTACTCCAGTTACATTTTCCAATAGAATCCGGGCTGCCTGAAAAAAGTCAGGCATTCGCGGTATAAGCAGCTACCCGTTACCAGGTACATCATCTCCGTGTGTCCCTCGATCCTGCAGCAATGCGTGTATTCTAACCTCAGCGAGCTTTACGTCCGTAAAACAGGCGTGCCTGTCCTGCTGTGCGACAAACAGATGAGTTTAGACTATGCTTAGGGTACGCTTGTGTAGCCTTAGGTACCTAGGCTTTTGGTTTTGGGGATGCCCATTAAGAGGCAGTTCGTGGGACCGTGGAACTGTAATGTGAAAGGGGACTATGGCTGATTTCTTCCATAGTTGGGACAACTCGAGATACATGTAGATAGATATACTACTAAGAGTAGCCCATCTTCAGTTGTACTAGTGGCATAATACGAGGTACATAGTATCTAATCATACATGTATCGAAGCTTCTATTAATTTCAGTCTATCACAAAACTTTCTGCTTTCCTCGCTTCGGACTAAGACTGCGAATTAGACATGAAAGCAGATTTAGACGATGCTATTCATGGTGACCAATGGCCAGGATTTTGAATCAACACAGTACGTCGCCGGGAGATAATGCGCTCAGCCGACTAAACAGCCAGTCATAATGGAAAGTCTTTCCGACTTAGCTTCAGGATTCGCCTTCTGGACATTACATGACATGATCTAAAATTTCCCCCGCGTAGATATACGTAACGTCCACTCGCCTTTTAACCCTAAAGGACTGGTAATCAAGAGGCGGGCTAGATCTTCCCAGTTTCTAATATCAATTGGCAGGGGTTCAGAACGTTCGGGAAAGCTACGTGATTTGATATTGCTTAGCCGTGGAACTGTTACCAGACTCCTGGGACCCAGCAACCTGTAACAACTTGTCGATTGCAATGACCTGCGTCCTGCCGTCGTCCCATGGGTCTGGTGACGTGGGACATCCCAGCAAGCCGGTCAGTTGGTCTCCAGTAATTTACAAACACGACCGATTTCTGCAGCAGTCCTACATACTTATTCGTCTTGCGCTTCGAGGGTGGCCCAAGGTCAGTAACGGGAGGGGTCCTTTGTGTTCGATTGCCACATATAGTTACCATAATGATGGATCTGGCTCGGAAAGCCATCCGTCGTCTCGCCTTGTGGTGACTTATTTTGTATCATTGGGATGCGCAATAAAGCAGTGTCTCAGTTTTCCGTGGACGAACTGCACGTGGTTTTTGTGCTCACTATCGTCATCTTAGCTCAAGCCGAACAGTGCTGTCAACATATCGCGCATTCCTTCCTCTTTCTAAGGAAAAACAACACTCACTCCAGTGGTTGGCCGCCTCCGGAAGCGCAGTCACTCTAGCCGGTTCAGCCACAATCAATGCCTGTCGAGGCTCGTGCGTTAAGATAAAATGAATATACTTACGCTAATAACGGCGAGACAATTCCTCTACATTATGTTTCCGATTTATGCAAGCAGCCGTTGCTTGATTACTAGGAAAGGGGTCACTGGATCTAGGATTGAGTATCATACTACCTAATCTCAAGTGATGAGCATGATATCTTGGACGTGAAGCGGCAAGGCATATTTGTCAGTTTCCGTCCCAATGCCATTGTACTCTTTTGGGCACAATCCTTTGAACCCAGAGAAATACGAAGCTTGAGGTAAATGGGTGTAAAATAGCGAGCACCAAGCCAAGTACCATGGCTAGCCCCAAGATGCTGCTCGCAGGGAAACCCCAAGTAAATTTACAAAGTATTCGCTAAATGGATCTCGGTGAGAGTCCTTTTGCTTCTTTTGCCGCTCTCGCCGGAGTAGCCTCCTTCTATCTTGGGTCCCCTCCTACATCTAGTCGGAGATGAATTCACGCATTTGAATAATCACCGCACTTCTGCGTACTAGCGAGCGAATCGTCGGGCGAGAACTAGCTGCGCCCCTATGCTGGTGGCTTCGATCGGCATGCCATCCGGGACGCCATTATCACCACAGGCGGCTGACCGCCTCTTTTATTTTATTTTATTTTATTTTATTTTTCTGCTAAGGAGCTTCGCCCCGGCCGAAAGGTAAGGTATTAAAATATAACGTTCTAGACCTAAGTTCAGTAGTAGGCAAGACACAGAAAAAAAAATCTCTTAGAGGTTCCAATTTGCCTAAATCCGGGGGTATTTAGTTTACTTGCGGGACACTCACACACTTATATGGCATTGCTAATAGATAGAGAACTATAATAGAACTTATTCTTTATCTCTCATAGTGGATTTCGAAAGAAATATTTCGTGTTTATACTTACCTGGCTTCCAATAAAACTGTATATAGAAGTGTTAACTTATATAAGTCCTGCTAACATAGCATATGGGTGAACTACTAACTCTTTGACGAAATTATTCTCTACCCAGTATTAGGGAGAGTAGGATCAGTTTAATCGTATAGAATTTCACATGTGTAAAATCAATAATGTTTATTCGTAATGAGAATATGCATACGAGTCCAGGAATCTTCTCCACGTGTCATGACAAGTCTAACATCTGCCATGACATGCATTGAGGCCTTAGTTGGGAGTATACATTAGCGAGACGCCACGTACGCTTGACATTTAGGCACGGTTGGCAGTCAATGTGTAACTAGATGGTTGGTCTACAGCCTCTCCAAGAAGCTGTAGCAGGGGTGTAGGAGATACTAGAGTCGCGGCGCCCCCGACGTAATAAGCGCTATACATCGCCCTCGTGTCCAAATATCTAATGCCTGCATAGGTAAGTATGTGTGTATGAGTTCTTGAGAGTCTATTCTATTTTAGTATAACAATGGTGAGCCAGAGCATCTAGAAATGGCACTACGACCAACAGGGCAAGGCTGTCATCTATATACGTGTATATCCTTCATCAATTCGGATTTTGTCGCACATCCCTGATTAGTAGCTGAACCAAATGTCACCATGGTCTCACGTTATCGTTGTAGTAATCAAAAAATAACAGTACTGCAGCTCTGTTTATACTCCTGTGATATCTATAGAAGACTTCTACCACGTCGCGAAACTCTCTCCGTCGTAGACAAGGACACCGTACCGACGGTTCTGCTGTCATGGGCAGAAATGAGGCAACAGTTTAGACAATCCAACAACTGCTAGAGTGATTGGTAGCATCCGAAAATCTCACCGCAGGGCTAGCTAGCTACTACCTAGCTAGGCAGTTGGTCACCAGTGGCTGAATAGTACTGCATGATCTTTATGGTGGGAAATTAATGTTCTACCTGGCCATATTCCATAGCTGAACGGAACTTTCTAGTTAAAATGGAAAAGCTAGGTCTAGATGGAGGTTAAGCTGAATATAATCTCATATTTCTAGTATTTGCTCATGTCAGATGGACGGAGTTCAGCTCACTTGTCATATTAGAAGACTAGAATATTAAGCTCAAACCTATACCTAGGTAAGGTAGCTATTACTTAAATGACAAAATCTGCCTACCTATATAGTATTACCTAGCTACATAGGTATTACCATACAGTCTAGCTACGAGATTCGACTAGTAAGCGATAAGGCCCGAGTATCAGAAAAAAGGATGAGAGGGAATTATTATTATATGCGTTCATTATTCAAGTCAAACAACTACTACTATTGCTATTACTACTACATAGGGTATCTCGTAGGTAATTATCACATTCCATCCTAGCTTCTGACTTCTGGCCCCTCCATCTTTGGTGGGAGTCCAATCCTCACAGACGAGAACGTCCACGGAGTGACAGACTAGAGCAAACGGTTCCAAATACAAAAATACTAGGTAGATACATATATCTATGCTTACATGTGCGTATATATGTAGAGGTGACTGGATTAACTTTCAGCATTATCCATTGGAACCAAGTCAAAAATGGACGGGTTTTAATCCCAGATATATACCTGCATATCTAATGCTGCCGAGCACTAAGTATCTTGGGGTTACCTTATGACTACTAGGTACGTAGGTCGGTAACTCAATTGTCCTTCGACTAGAGATCAACTGTACCTTAAAAGACTGCTAGAAACGTTATGATGCTATTCTAATCTCGGCTCAGTAAAGATCAGTCCAAAATTATGAGCCTCGGGTGGTCCGAGAACGGCTGCGGTGGCCCTTTCCCTCCAGTTTGCTTTGCGCATGTTTACATAAGAGTAGAGTCTTTTGATATATTTGGTGTGGTTTCGTAACCTACACGATTTGGTAGATACTTTTCCCTTGTAATAAATACCAACCCGCTTTTCTACGAACGGCGACTCCTTTCTAGGCACAGGGCTAACCTGCATATGAAAAACTGGTTAGAACGGTAGGAAAGGAAAAAAAACCCCAAGGTTCACTTAAGGGGCATGAGCTTCAAATATGGAGCGTGTATTGTAATCTTAGTGGGACTTCTGTGGTAAGTTGAGTATAGGTAATGAGGTTTGGATATGTAATTCGAGTTGGTATGCAATTCAAATTTTATTATATGAAATCATGGCTGGCGGTAAGGACAGCATGATATCTAGGTACACATGAACGGTATATATGCACATATACACCTAGGAAAAGCGCACTGAGTGGTGAGTATATGAAATGATGGTACGATTGAATTGAGACGCACCTATAATTACGAGTTAGTGAAATTGTTCCTACAGACTGTGGGTAGTATATGTTTGGAATAGGATTGTGGCTAGACATGTGGTATGATGGATACCTAAGTACCTAAGGTATTTATCCCAGTCGTAAAGCAAATACCCATGAGATAAAGTAATAAATCAGGCAACCCGGAACTTAGATCGTTTTGCTTTGGTCTTCGCCATCCCGCAACCTCCCCCGGTAGCTGAGATGTGGCGTCCATACAGCTTCCAGCTAGCGTTATAGACATCACCCCTGGGATCTAGCATTATGCAACAACACTAAAGCCGAAGGATCCGTCAAAAACGTCAATATCTTCCAATGCTCTTCCACCTCGCATGGCCTTCAGCAAGTCTAACTCGGGAACCGTGTTAGAGGGGTAAAAGGTCAGAAGATTGTCCATGTCCTCATCGGTGAGCCCGCACATGTCATCCCAGCTGTAGGCATCGCTAACCTTGGTCATCCAACGCATTCTCTTGGGACTGTCCTCGGGGTTGGGGGCTATATGGCGCAGCTTAGTGCGCAGCTCTCCTATTCTCTCAATGGCGTCGCCGACTCCTTTGGGTAACTGATTCCCGATCCATTTCCTAATACTAGCAGCCAGCCTTGGCCCCTTGCCATTGGTGCTGACCATGATCTGTAGGGGCCCATCGCGGTGTACACTTCCAAAGTAGAAATCACACTCAGGCGGGACATCAGCGATATTGGCTGGAATGCGGTATTGCTTGCATAACTTCCATATTTGTGTCGAGGCGGCCGGATCATCAACAGCAACAAGAACCATATCAGGGGGTCCATTGCTTGGGGGTAAGGTCTCGAGATCTGAAGGTTGGAAGACGCGGTCTACATGAGTGACCTCGTTGTTGGCAATTCGATGACGTACTTCAGGATTGAGCCCCGAAGATGGACTCACGACGGTAACATTGGCGTCGGCGTTAAGGACGTTGAAGATGCGGCCAGCCGCGACCTACAGTTGATTAGAAGAATATCTCTTTGTAGTTGGATATTGGGCAAACAACTCACCTCGCCGCCACCCACGACCAGGACATGCTTGTTCTTGACTTGCCAGGCCAGAATCAAGCTGCCTCCGCCTTGGACTTTAGGGAACTGGCCGGTGCTTTTGCTAGCCATAGTATGTATGATTTAGCAAAGCTTGAAGCTTCAACAAGAACAAGTTACTGCATGATTATGTGGTAAGGGGAGGATGGTGATCAAGCAGGAGAAGAAGAAGAAGAAGAAGAAGAAGAAGAAGAAGAAGAAGAAAAGGGAGGTTTATTGCGAATTAAGGCATGTTTGTTTAGTTTTTATCTTTTTTATTACCTACACGTATTTCTCCGGAGAAGCTGGCATCGGAGAGGGAACGAATGATGAGCATAGAGAGCTTTGATACGGTGTGATTAAAAAAAAATTGTGATGACGAAGAGGTGCCAAGCGGAGTTGTGGATAAGGTATTGGATTGGTACAAAATTCCATTAATGCTCTAGCGGCCTGTCGATAAGTTCGATAAGTATAGTATAGTGGGGGTTAGCTGTTTGATAAGGCGACCGGGGAGTTCCAACTTTGGAACCTTCCAATACGGTAGAACCACTAGGAACTCCACTGTTGGAGGAACTTCCCATTCCGCGGCTTAGAGGTAATTACGGTACCTCCAAGGCTTATCCACAGAGTGGAGCGTTCCAAGGTTCTGGCTACCGTACATAACATCAAATTGGAAGCCTACATACATACATGTAACCTTAGAAATGTGCAAGTACCTACATCCTACGGTACACTGTAGGTACCTTAACCTTAAAGTTGAGCACTGCCCAGGTGGTAGTTAGCGGTAACAACAGCCTTGCGCCCCTCGTAAATTAATTCTACATGTTTCTTCTGCCTTGCGACGCTCCTCTGCAACTACCAACTACCAACTACAAACTACAAACTAATAACACTCTCAAGTACGCACTACAAAATCGATGTCGAAGTCGCGAATGCGAACCACGAATTACGAATTGTAGAAACATACCCGATGCGCAGATGGGATTCTATTCCCCATTACAGAACGCAGTTGCTCACTCCAGATACTGATTTCAACAATTCAACGTCTTTTCCAACAGCTCCGAAGTTAGCAGCAGGTGTGACGGCCGAAATTCTAGCTCCTCATGGCTTTGCGAATAGAAGTGTCCTAGGAAAAACTCCAACATGTCCGGTCGCAAACTTGGCGGAGGGAGGATACTGGGTAGTGGAAAGGGGCTCGCCCCTCCAGCTCCTCCAGCCATCCAGAGGGAACGAGCTGCGAGCCCGTCCGCGCCGTCCGACAGTACCTTGTCCATTGGCTCTCCTGCTACGTCTATATCCCCTGGTACTAGCCCGCTACCCGACTTCTCGCAAGATTTAACCTCCAATATTAGCCTTGGGGGCCCGAGCAGTGGCGGCCAACTAGGTTCCAAACTTGTGTGTCCCATATGTGACGAGGAGATGATGACCCTGTTACAATTGAACCGCCATATCGATGATGCGCACCAGGAGCTACCCGAATTCGAGCATGATGAGGTCAAGTCCTGGATAGACAAGCAGGTTCTTAAAGCCAAGAAGTTTCAACCGCTCTCCCTAATCAACCAGAAGCTTCGCGGCCTCGAAGTCTTCGAATCCAATGAATCAACCCCGCTTCCAGTCCCCGTCTCCGGGAGGACAAATAGGGCTCCTCTTCCCGATCTACCTCTAGATCCAGATGATATAATTACAAAATCTCATTGGCAACGGCAGGGTCCGAATGATCTATGCACCGATCCGGCCTGTGGGAAGAGGCTGGGAGCTGTCAATGGTAGCATAAATTGCAGGCAGTGCGGGAGGTTATTCTGCGAGGAGCATACCATGTACCAGATGAAGCTGTCAAGATCGGCGCAACATGAACCAGTGAGGGGCTACTGGTATAGGGTGTGTGAAACGTGTTACAAGTCAAGAGAAGGATATAATGATCACAACGGATTGATAAGGGATCATATGCAAGATTTCGCGGCAATACGTAGGAAGAGGGTTGATAGACAGACACTCGAGATATCACGACTAGAAAAGAGGCTGACGAAGTTGACCCAATTACTCGCCCACCCGCCTGAAGAAGCTGGAGCAAGCGGTGGTACAAGTCTACTCTCTCCTTTAGCTGCGCAGAGGAATCAGCGGAAGGTCATCGAGCAATCGGTTGTGACGTGGGAGGATGACGGGAAAATTGCGAAATGTCCATTTTGTCAGCAGGAATTTTCGTGGACATTCAGAAGGCACCATTGCCGGATATGCGGGCGCGTTGTATGCGCAGACCCTCAGACTGCGTGTTCGTCCGAGGTAGGCCTAGACGTTACGAATCCGATCGTATCCGCGTCCGAGAAGCCGGGCGGAGGTGGCTCAATAAGTGTTGATATTCGGATGTGTCGGGATTGCAAATTCACCATTTTCTCTAAGCGGGATTTCCTGGAATCCATCGTGCACAAACCGCCTGACCAACGGGCCTATGAGACTCTAAAGCAATTTGAACGTGGCATTCAGCTCCTATTGCCAACCTTCCAAAGGGCTCTATTACCACTGCAAGACAAGAACAACCCCCCAAGTCACGCGCAGATCCAGGAGGCTTCTAAAATAAGGAAACGGCTTACGGACAGCTTCACTAAATACGACGTGGCGGCGCGGCGAATCCGTGATATGAAGACGGACAGTCCGACGCAGAAGCAGTTGCAGAAGGCCATTCATCAAGCAGCATCCTCGTTCCTTCACATGCATATGCTACCACTGAAAAATCTACCACGGATACTGAAGCATAACAGCTCTAGCTCTAGCTCTTCGAGGAACCGCCTTCTCGCTAACGGCCATGTAGCGAGCCCGTTGCGTAACGGCAGCGACATACTCGAGACGGCCAGCCAGACGAGCGAGACCAGCACGGTGGTGTCGGCACTGGAGACAGAAGAGAAAGAGTTGCGGGAGCGTTTGATTGTACTAGAGGAGCAGAAGTACATGGTTCAAACCATGATCAGCGGCGCACATGGCGCCCGGCGGTTTGAGGAGGTCAGCGCCCTGACACGGAACGTTGAGGAGCTGGATATAGAGATTGAAAGTGTGAGGAGCAAGGTCGCAGCTGTCGAAGAGAAATGGCAGGGCTTATATGCCAATGGGCCTGGGTTGGTTTCTTGAGTTGTTTCGCAGCGCATGAGTCCGTCCAGTTTCGGGGGTAACAGATGGCGATGGCTTCGGTCTAGATAATAGTGAAAACGCGGAAGTGAGACCCTGCATCGTAGAAGCAGCCATGTGCAAGGCGCTTCCTATTGTATAAATCTCAAGTATTGCATGGCATGGCGTTGGTTGGTATAAGCTATCTGGTATCTTAAGTATCTTAGGTATCTTCGAAAGCGACATTGTTTTAAAAAGAATTGGAATGCGAGCAAGACGTTGACGTTTATCTTCGGATTTTACAATATTCAGCGTTTATGTTATACATACGTCTACCGATATAATATTAAGATACAATTAATACTTTTCATGAATAAGAAGTAGTCAACTATCAACCTCTCTATTTAATTTAACCCACTGATACCTCTGTACCTGGTGGGAGAGGCGATGTATGACATTCTCAGATCATTTCCAAGGTTCACATACTATATAGATTAGATACAAGATACACATTGGTAATGACTATGAGGTAGGTATCGATTTCACAGGTTGTACATCTATTCTACGATATTTAATGTACAGTGAATGTACTTAAAGATGACCAAGCAGCTGGTCTCTTTGGCGACTGCAACAGCGCAGACTGCAAGTAACGCTCCCTGATGTCATTGCTTTCGGGCCAAACTTTGACGAGACGATAGTCGGCGGGAAGGTCAGTTGAATCCCACGGCAACGCAATGTATGGGTCACCGAAGCGGTCCCAGAGCACCTCGCTCCTAGGTGTAAGTTCCTCAATGTTACGATCGCCTAATTCCTGTTTATACGCGTCGAGCATGAGCAGAGGCAATCGAGTAAGCATTTGTTCCTCGGGTTGTTCTCGACTGAATGAGAGCATACTCAACAGTATTGCCCCTGCTACCTGAAGAGTCCTTCTGCCGCCCCGAGCCATACCTACACAAAGTCGAGATGTGGGGATAGCGACTGGAAGAGGAGGCATAAGCTGGGGATCGTATGTCCACCCCAACTCGTCAGTATCGTCGTTGACGTCCTCGACAATAAATGTGCCAGGATGTCCCCCGCTCTCCGAAATAGCCGTCTCCTCGAATGGCAGATTAAAGCTGCAGTTTTCGAAGGAGAGGCAGAGAACATCGTCGGCGCGTACCTGGACCGTCCGATATTCCAGCGGTTCCGGTTCCGTGCTTGTCTCTACATCGCTCAAGGTGAACGGTGTCAAACGCTTAACCTGGCCGTCGCCTGCCCTCACAAATAAGCCGCGGCGAGGACGCGTCAGAGTGATATTAGCTACCTCGAACTGCGAGAGAGTACAGATATTACGGGCTTCGCGGCAAACGCGGCGGAGCGTCTCGCGGGCTTGCCAGGCAGATGCGTCGTACTCAGCAACGGCCTCATCGTCATCATCAATGGACAGGCGGCGCAGGTCAAGGTATAGCCAAGGAGGTGAAGTGCTCCGGTTAGCTCCAGGATGGTCATTGGGGATACAATGCACATTAAAGAAGTTGATTCCGGGATGGGGGAGCGCGGTGCGCCAAATCTGATACCGAATCTCTGGTGGGAGCTCAGGGAACTTTGTGAAGACGGTCCCGGAAAAGGGGGACTCAGGAGACGAAGACGGTGATGAGGTCACCGAAGTTTCGTCTTCATCTAAATTGTCACTCGGAGGTGATGCCATTTATATTAAATATGTCTAATAGGGCGGTTAGTACAGAACTTTTATGTGCCTTCAATGAATGGGTCTATACCGTACAACGAGCCCTGTAAGTTCAGATTGATATTTACCAAGATCGACTTTGAAAAAAGGGATGAAAAAGTTGAGAGTTCAAATGAAGCGATCCAATCCAGTATTGATACCCGTACATGTACATAGCTTGGAGCCTACCTCTGTGCCCCGCACTCAACCCGCTCAACCACTATGGATACCTTACATACTATGTACATACGGTACATACATCTAGTACATACATGGATGTACATGTACGGGTTGGACCCCACGACTCGGAAACCCCACTAGCGTACCTACGGTAGTGACATCCCCACCTACATATAGAGAGGTACCTACCATACTTACATCCGTACACTACATGAGTCAATTAGGTACCTATATGTACATAAATAAATACGTCTGGAAAACATCAACCTACAGTATGTCGTTTAGACGCTCGTCGGGGACTGTACGACGCTCAATTCATCCAATTACACGCGTCTCTCGTGCTTACTGACCAAATCAATCCGTTCTATTAAGAATAAGACGAGACTCAGTTGTGCTGAGACGCGACGAACACCCAATAGAGTCCTCCCTCTTCTACGACCATTCTCAACAACAACACACTTCGCTATACGAGATCCCACGACGTTTTCAACTCTTTTAACAACTTCCCATTTTACAAGTTGTTTCGTCTATTTAGGCTTAGAGAAGGCTTCTCTTTAACATAAGGTAGAAAATATCCACCAATGCCGCCGCGGAGACGAAAGCGTAACGAGGCAGCTTCGCCGTCGCCTTCACCCGACCCAGAACCTTCGCCTCGGGGTTCCTCTACCCCTCCTGCCTCTCCCAGTGCTACTTCATCCCACGACGACTCAGAACCGCCACGATTCTTCAACACGACCTTCACCACCTACCGAATATCACCGCTGTACATTGGCAAGCAGACTCTGACGCCTGCGCGACTACAAGTCCTATCGCGACGTCTACGAGATGCGCTCGTCGGTGACGTAGTGCGCGGCGTGCAGGTCGGTTTAGAAAGCGACAACGCGGCACTAGGGCGCACTGGCGCGCTATACGCCGTGGACTGGCGATGGGTCGGGGCTGAACGCATATTAGGGCCTAGGAGAAGCGATAGGCGCGAGGGCAGCGTGGAGTTAGGGAATGATGCTAGTGGAAAAGACGAGCGGTCAGGGAGTACGAGGCGGCGCTTGTTATGCATAGAATTAAAGTATGAGAACGCAAGGTTCGCCGCTATGCTCTTGCCTGATCTAGCTGGAGATGACGATTCTCCGGCGACTAACTACCCGTCTTCGTGGACATGGCAAACGAGTGGTAGCGGCACGGTAGATCGTACCGCATTCATACATCTGCCACTGCTTATATTCCGGATGCCTGCGCCTCTGAAATCCGTCCTTGTCGATTTCCTCTCCAGCACTTTCGACTGTCGCATCCACCCCCTTGCGCTAGGCACGCGGACACTCATCGATAGCTGGGAAACCTGGCTTTCTAATAATAATTCTATAAACGGGAGGCGGGCGCAAGGTAAGGATGCCCTTATTACACTAGGCTTCCACATCGAGCCGCCTGAGCCAAAGTCTCAAGGCTTAAGTGGGGATGGCGATAGAGAAGGTGAAGCGAAGGACCAAAGCCAGAAGCCCCCAGAGCCGCTGCATATAGGTTTAAAAACTATCGACATCACCATTCCTGCTATAGATGTACACCGATTCCTACGTGTAGGGGAGAAGCTCAACGAACAGACCCCAACAACAAATTCGAAAAAGAGGAAAGCAGACGCAAAAACCACCCTGTCAGACGAGCAGCAGAGCAGAAGACGGCGAAAGCTCGCAGGCGGCAGGGATGAAGAGGGTTGGGGATGGCGGAGTCAAGCCCACGACAACAATGAGGGACAACAACCCCAGACGACTGAGCAGCCCTTCACCGATGCCCTAGCCGTATACATGTGGCACCATCTTGGATTAGATATGTTCCACCCTGGAGTCCGCGTCCAGCGTGTGGCGTGCGACGGTTTTGCGATTTCGGAGGGGAGATTGAAAGTGTTCGCCTCTGGCGGAAGCGCTCGCGGGCGTGAGGGCGGTGACGAGGAATCAGCTGTGTGGAAGCTAATGCGAGACCTAATATGGAAAGCCCGAGGTAACCCGGGTTGGGGTACGGATACAATAGCAAGGATGACGGTGCGGTAAGAAAAGAATAGGCTATTTCCGCAAAATGCAGATTGGAAGCTTTCAATACTTCGGCGCATGAGTTGATATTGCGTGCCGGGATGTAAAGTGCCAGATCAAGAGAGCATGGTTGGATTGGTGGTTCAATGGACTGACGATACCCTTTTTATGCATTGAAAACTAAATCGAACGAAACAATGGAAATTATCGGGTATCTATTGAGCTCGTTGTCTTCCATTGCTATGAATTTGTCTCTACAAGCCAAGTGTCCATGCAAATGCGTAAACTATAGACAGAGACAAACACCTCACAGGAAAGCAACTTGTGCTCGAGAGATGGCTAGCAAGTGGAAGCCATCGAGATGAAGAGGCTCATCATATATACCTCTGAAAAAGGCTGACCGGCCCGTTCCCTGCGACCTGTAGGGTTCGGGTATATACAGTCGGTCGCGGATGATGCTAGACGTGAAATCATGACAGACCTCCCTATACCGCACAATGGCTATCATCAAGTGAGACCACCTCCCAGTCTCGATATCGAGAATATGCAGAATGCTAAAATGCCCACCTGCATCATACAAAACTTGATCCACACTCACCCGTACGCCCAAGATCCATCAACACCTCATTACTGCACACTGTCAACACCGCCAAGGAACCTTCGTATGCGGCCGATCTCCAACTCGCCCTTCTCGCTTTCTACAGCGCGCAACAAACCGTCTATAACGGCATCAACTTCATTCTCGGGAACACCGGTACAGAGCGAAACAACCCGCCGGTACTTGAGTTCAACATCTCTGCTGCGGCCCTTGAATAAGCCTACGCTCTTCCTCATAGCATCGGTCCTACTTCTAAATGCCTGAATGCGAGAGCGGAGGACCGCAGGACTAGGTAACAAGGCGGCATTTGGTCCGTCTCCTCCCGCAGGCTCCAGTGCCGCCGTGAGCTCTGCCTCCCAGGAGTTGTTCGCGTCTACTCGGCCGTAACTTTGCTCTAGCTGCAACATGCGCTTCTGCTCCTCACTGCAGCCCCGGCTAAGATTGCTTATTTTCTGACGTGTGAGAGACTGTGACTTGGCCGCTGCTGTCAATGTCTCCAGTTGACGTCGCGCATCACCTAGCTGGGTAGATGTCGTCCGTAAGGAGGCATGAAGAGAATCAACATCCTGTTGTTTCTTCTTAAGCTCCGAGTGAAAGCTAGTAGAAGTTTCGCTTAGGAGGTGCGTAATAGCTAGGCGAGGTTAGAAACAACTCAATAATTGAGACAGATTCGCTGTAAACTCACAGGTGATTATATCGGCACTACTCTCTCGGGTCTTCTGGCTACTGCTGACAATGTTCGTCTTGTCGGTTGCCACTAGATCACCATTCACCCCGTCCTCGCCAATAACACCGCCCACTCCAAAGTCAACAGGTCTTAGACCTGCATTGTTAGCAATACTAGGATCGGCACCAACTTCAAGTAATTGCGAAATGATACTTCTGTTACAAATTCGAGCCGCAATATTGAGAGCGGTATCGCCAGACTTATCCTGTGCATTCACGATCTCGCTCATAAACCGTCCAATACCCATTTTCTGTTGACTCGAACTGCCATTAGCCGCTGTATTTTGGCTACTCGGCGCACTTCCCTGTCTCACAACCCACTCAAGAAGACTTTCAAGATAGATTCGACTGGAATGGCTCCTACCCTTCACAGCACTCGAGACGGCTATATGATGTAGAACAGTTCGACCTTTTTTGTCTCGAACATCGATAGTCGCGCCCAACACGTCGAGTAATTCAGAAAATGAGTTCTGGTCCGAATTATTAGTCACTGCCGAGGCTCTCATTAGAGCTGTTTCACCCAAAGAGTTGACACGATAAGGATTGGCGCCGGCTGATATCAACGACCGCAGGAGAGGTATACGTGCTAACGTTGCAGCCCAGTGAAGCGCAGTATTACTTGTCGCATCTACCGGAGCATCGAAATCCGAGGGTGATAGTATTTGAAAAACTTCACTCTGCGTATAATCGGCGGCGGCGGCGTTGGGAAGGAGGAAAAGACCCCTTAATAGATGGCGCTTGCGATCAGCCTCGGGAGACAAATCGAAAGGCAGGGGAGGCAGTGGTACAGCTTCGGTATCATGGATATCAATACCAGCTTGAGAGTAAACAAAAGACTCGTTCGGTTCTGTTGGCGAGCCGGGAAAATTATTGGCGTACATATCCACAGACTGAGACCCGTACCCAAAGCTATCTGCCGGGGTAACAACTCTTTGGCGTTTTCGTGGCGGCTCATCGCCGTTGAAAATCTGTGTGTTCTGAGTCGAGTATGCCGAATCAACATTCTGACCATAGTCAGAGGTGAAACTCTGCTGCGAGTTTCCAGGGAAGTCGTCCATGTTCTGCATTGACGATTGGCGACTAAAACTGGGTGGCCTGGTCGGCCCATTGCGACCTCTCGGGCCAGGCGAATCGAAACGAGCCTTACTAATAGCAGCGACAGCATTTGACGCCGTGTTCGAGATATTCTTAAAGAAAGTCCCAGGCAATCCATTAGCACGCCCCTCATTGCTGGCGCTATACATGCGTTTCCTTTGCGCAGCCATTGCCTGCTCCTTGGTTGGGGTATTAAAATCGCCTCTGCCGGCAATGCCTCCATCCTGACCCATATCATAAGTCAGGAGAGGGCGGAGTATGTCTTCGACACCATATTGGCGACATACTTCTACACCTCGTTCAAACTTGATCCAGGTGCCTTGGTATTTTCCATAGCCACCTTGAACCTTCTCATGTTCGCCAGTCTGAATCTCCTTTTCCAGGATCTTTGTCCTCTTCCCCTTATCAATATTGGCAACCTTCAGGATCTGTGTGGCATTCAACCAACTATCTTCACGCCGGCGCATGACAGCGACTCCATTAACCTCCATCTCGTATACGTCTGTGCCAGAATAGACAGCCTAAGACGCGAACAGTTAGTATGCCAGCTCAACTTTCAAGTGGGTACAGTTTAAGGTGGTTTAAGGAGTCTAACCGAATAAATCTGAGGTGCATCAAGATCTTGTCCGTGACCATTGCCTAATCTCATATTGGAATCGGAAAATTGCCGATATGGCTGGCTTGGCTGGCTCATGGTAAAGGATTGCTGTGACGAGGGTTGCGATTGGGACATCTTGACGCCGTCTAGAGCAGCGTCTATGCTGCTGGCACTGTTATCAAGGGATGGCGGAAATCGCGAGGCCGATGGTACAGCAGAGGAGTACCGCTGGGATCGGGAGTTCGGCGGTGCTTGTAGGGGGGAATGAGATGGTCTGGTTAGTAGTGTGCTAGATGTCGATATGATGATGATGAGAAAGAGCGGTTGTGGCCGAGGCCATCAGCGGACGGGAGCTAGATTCGAGGCGTGCAGAATTCCGGGGCTTTTTAGTAAGATTAAGAAGGGAAAAAAAAGGGTTCCGCCGTGAATGTTTAGATCGTCCTGGGGGGGTATAATGCGCCAGTAGTGTTAAAGGGACATTTGTGCATCGACTAATTAGATGTCGGTTGTTTAGTAAGAGTTCACGATTCGTAGTCGAATGTAGAGATATATGACCCAATGAAGGGCAGCAGAGAATGAATTGAGTTGAGTTGATAGTGTACAGTCGGCAGCGGACCCAGTTGTAATAACGACTGTAATAAAAACTTGGTGGCGCTGCACAAAGAATATAATAGGGTTATTCCAACCCCCGGGTGGTAGATTAGAAAAATAGAAGGATGGGCTGCGAGGATATACTGATGTGATGCGAAATGATAGCGACAATGACAGTAAAACAGTGACAGTAATAGTCGGTGATGGTGGTGGTGACGGTGGTGATGACGGTGAACACGGGATCGGATCTTACAAGACGCGCTTTCGCAATCAATTTCCATGGATCAATGATCAAATCTCGCGACGATCTTATTAATTCCCGTTCCAGACTCCGAGGTCTCGAAACTGGAATTCAATTAAAAGGTAGGAATTAGGAATAGTGCCGCCGATGCGCGAATGGCGAGCATAAAGGGACGTGTCAGTTTCGTGTATTTGCTGAAAGTCGTGACTCGTGGCAGAGGGGGGAGAGAGAATACCTACATACACTATACACACTTTGGATCCATAATATTATGTGCGGTATGTATGTAGGTACCTAAAGGGTGTCAGAGGCGTAAGGGTACATACCGTACGTAACAGTAGCGGGGGGCCTTAGGCGAGACACGCGCAGCAGCTATCGAAAATTTAAGTGAAATAAAAACACGCGACGCACAGACCCTCCCATCTTTTCATGATTAAAGTGAGGGGAGGGGGAGGAATACCCGATTTGGACACACTAGAGAAGCTTAGTGGAGGGGTTTGTAATAAGTACATACCTATCTGATAAGTTGATCTTCACCAACTTTGAATCTTAACCCGTCCATTTAAGTCAACATATGTTCCTATGTAGCCATATGCATTTAAGCGCGCAATTGTCGAGTACATCATCAGATTGAAGATATTACGGTATGTACCTATGTACATGTAATCTTCCAAGGTGTACATGAATATCAATTTTCAATTTTCAAGCTTCATCCATCTTCCCAAGATCCGACAGTGATGCCCTTACAAATTCCCCATCCAAACACTCCGCTACATCTATATCGACATCTTTTACGAGAAGCTACTTATCTTCCTCCTCTCTGCCAACCATGGATAACTCAGCGCATCCAAGCTCGCTTTCGCGATTGTCGTCATAAAGAAAAACCAAAGCTCTATATCAAAGATGCCCACCACTACCTACGCTACCTCCGCTCCGCAAACGTCGGTCATGTTCAACGAATGCTACGTCTATGCTACCTAGCAGCAGGAAGGATCGGTAAACGGCGCCGTTTACTAGGCCGATCCGAACTAGCCAACAGCCCTCCTACGAGTTCTACCGAACTAGAACAGAAGATCAGACTTGCCAGTGGTAAACAGCGACAGCCTGACTGGCTAGACAATTGGTCTATCGACAAGATCAAAGCAGTCGCACATTCACAATCCAATGAACAAGCCAAAGATTGGCCTTACCAGATGCGCCGCATCATCGATCCGAGTCGAGTCCTCCCCACCGAGAACTGTTTTGGTCGCCCTCTATCCCAGAAATTGGCACGGAATAAGTTGAAGAAACATTGGGCGGCAATTCTTCATCGATTGATGCCCCCGCTACCCCGAGGAGAATGGGATCAGTTAGGCGCTATGACTAGAGGCGAAGCCGATCCTCAGCACTACAAGATCCCCACGAGGAGGCCCGTCGCGCAATCGCGTTTTACAAGTTCAGACACCAAGAAGCCAGCCTGGTCAGATTTCGTGACTAAACCAGTACGATCGATGGAGAGAAAAAACTCCCGGAAGATGAAGAGCCTTAGTGGGGGTGAAGATGAAGATCCCCGGGGCCATGGTCGGGCCATTGGCATCCGAGTACTAGGCCGAAGAAAACTACGCCGCAGTATATATGGGCGCGTCTGGCAAGCATCGCCGATAGTGGGTAAGAATCCTCACTCGGGCAACTGGTCCGTCACTTGGGGCAGTGGCGAGAGCACGGTGTCTCGCCCTAGCAGAAAGGACCTACAGTTCTTCCAAGGTATTAACCAAGCTGGTCTGCCCATACGGTCTACCCCTTGACCTTGGGTGTCCTCGTACAGACGTATTCCGTCCATAACGATACTCTCTCGACGGAAGCAGGCCGTGGCTAGATGAGTATGGGTATTCTCGGACAGAGTTGTTCAGTCTAACAAGCTAGCTAATTTTGTCAAATTCTCGCGATCAACCCGCATTCCAACCCACTCATCCATAGCCTTGGCTCCGATCGATTCATAGAACTTGATGCTCGGCTCATTCCACTTTAGCACGCTCCACTCAAGTCTACCACCGTTTATAGCGACGACTTCCTTTGCCAACTCGACAAGAAGCTTCTTCCCATACCCCTTCTTTCGTTCCGTCTCTCGAACAAACAGGTCTTCGAGATAGATACCCGCTTTCGCTCGCCACGTACTATAATTATAAAAGTACAATGCCATACCAGCCGGTTTGCCTTCCTCATTGAAGAGAAGAAGACACCGCGCAGGTCTAGACGGTGATGTTGGTTCAGTATTCGGAGCGGTGGAGGTCGACTCTACATTATCGGGCGCGAAGGCTATGGTGGAGAGAAGCGTGGCTTCAGTTGCTTCCACGGCGTCAAGTTCATGCTCGTAATCAGCCAACTCTCGAATTAACTGAAGAATCGTTGATACATCTACCCAAGATGATATAGTTAGCATTTGTTTCATTGGCAACATAAAAGTATTTATTTAAGCTGGCAATCACGCAAGGTACCTTCTCGGCGAGCATGGCGAACTTTGCAGGGTGCTGGTGCCATTGCGAATCTTCAGTGTGATGAGGTGATCTCTAATACAATGCGGACGGACCTCCAGCACGAATTGCCCCTTCGCATTGGCTAAATATATCAGGTACCTTAAGTAGGTAAGTATCAGGTTACGCCCTTCGTGTGGGCGTGGAAGCGAGATGCAGGGCGCTATAGAGGGGGAAACCCCGAATTTCGGGAATCCAAACCCACTAAATTCCCCACAGCGCATAATGGGAATCGAATGTGATGTGATGTAGGTACCTAACTTATAGGGTATGTACCATCTACTACCTAAAATAACCTTGTCGTCTTTTTTGAGATCTCAGATGTGAGCCGCATACGGTACATCTATCAGATTCGCTTTAACTCAACAAGCTGAATATTATTTTAGAATCAGCCACCGAACAGAATTCACAACCCGTTCTTGGCAGTGGTCTGTCAATAAATGTCGCCCAAGTCTTCCTCATCGTCATAACTTCTCCAAAGGCTCATTTTCCTACGTCATTCCGAAGGATACATACTTTAAAACATGTCAAAAGTGCCTCATTGGAAGGCCTACACTACCGTCTTCATAAAAGGCATTTTCATAGACGATGGATACAACATTCTAGACTGCCTACATGTACCTACCTAGGTAGAAAGGTACCTACACCTAGGTTTGTGAATATTAAATCATCGCACACCCGTAGCAATACTTCTATAAGGAACAGCAACCCGCTAAAATTTGAAAATTTTATGTAAGTATGAGGCTTGGTTCTTCTGGTATCATGAAATCAACTAATGACAAGATCTATTAATATCAAATTCTATATACTACAACTAAGGGATATACGACTAAGCTTAAAGCTCTTCGAGATCATTCTTCTTTCCACGGAATACCTCTAATATTCAGATATCAAGTTACCTAATGCGCAATAGGTTTATTAAAGTTATTATATCCAGCATATAATTCGAACATTTCCAATTTGATTTCGAAATCGTCAAAATAGCAAAAATGATTCGGGGCTAGTTAATGCCCCCTAAATCATCGATATGATATCCTGGGCAAGCGGGAGCTTGTCACGTCAGACAGGGTCTGTATGTCGTGATCCACCACCTCGAACCCTTCTCGCCAATCACGAAACTGAAGGCCGCTGTAGCTTCGGCTTGATCTCTGAAACCATCTATGAATATGTTAAGTCAGTTATCACTATTATGATGCCATGGACTAAGGTAGCGGGTCTCATTAATATGCTTTACAGTTTAATCCCCAAACTATCTACCTTGGCTATCTACCCAGGAAGTCAGGTAGATTGACTCGAAGAATCCTCAGTATTCACTTCTTTCCAGCTCAATTGCAATTGCCTTTGCTAAAATGGCAGAGAAGAAGACCGTAGATGATGTTGCAGGAGCTGATTCTGGTGTGTCTGACTCTGAAACCGCTGGATCCCAGATTAATGAAGTTGCACTGTTGAGGAAGCTGGACTTACGACTCTTGCCTGCGGTTGGAGTTTTGTATCTTCTATCTTTTCTTGATCGAAGCAATGGTAATTTCTACTATTCCTTTTCCAATATTCCAAATAAGATATATGTTTACTAATTCGCGCTATAGTCGGCAACGCTCGTATCGAGGGTCTTCTTAATGATGTTCATATGAGTATGTATGCCTCCCAAGCTAGCAATTGAGCTTTCGCTAATCTCTTCAAATGATAGCCGGGAATCAGTATCTTACAGGATTGACTCTCTATTTCGTGGGATACGTACTATTCGAGGTAGATTCTAGGCGACGGATACGACGTCTCATGCAACAGCATACTAATGAAATGTTAGATCCCTTGCAACATCATACTTAAGCGCACAACACCTCGTATTTGGTTACCAACATTGACAATAATATGGGGTGTCGTGGCGACATTGACTGGCATAGTCCACAATCTAGCAGGCTTCCTCGTGAGCAGATTCTTTCTTGGTGTTGGTAAGTTCATATCATCCTAATATCCTTCCTATCCCTATACGGCTGACATCTTCATAGTACGTAATAATCTTTCTCACAACTGTGTTCGCCTGGCTGCTATATCTCCTCGGTTGTCGTGTCATATGTTAACATGCAGTAGACGGAAAGCGGCTTATTCCCCGGAGTGGTATTCTACTTCTCTATGTGGTACAAGAGGCGAGAGCGACAATATCGCATCTCCTTATTTTTTAGCGCCGCATCCCTAGCTGGTGCGTTCGGTGGCATCTTGGCTTATGTTCGTATAGCCTGAGTCTAGCCCAGAGAATCTTGATCGCTAAATTCGAATATAGGGTATTGGGAGAATGAGCGGGGTTGTGTGGGAAAATGGCTGGCGTTGGATCTTCATATTGGTTGGCCCTTTCAATCCCCGTGTCTGTACAATGGCAGAAATTCTGACTGATCCGGCTAGGAGGGTATCCTTACAGTTGTGGTAGCGGCTGCAGCATATGGCTTCATTCACAACTACCCAGACACCTCAAAGTTCCTAAGCGAAAACGAACGAAGGTTCATCCACCAGCGTCTAGCAGCGGATAGCGACGCGACACACGACGAGCGATTTTCTTGGGCAGCCGTGGTTGAAGCGCTAAAGGATCCAAACTGCTGGCTCTATGGGTTAGGATTCCACACCATGAGCTTGCCTCTGTATACATTATCCCTCTTCCTGGTATGTAATGCCGTAGAAATAATCATATATATACCTTGGTACCTAGGTGTATAGCGGCTAATCGTTTTCGACAGCCAACCATTATCGCCAACCTAGGTTATACGGCAGCAACAGCACAGCTGCTAACCGTACCTCCTTATGCCTTCGCATTCGTGACGACTGTCTCTATAGCTGTTCTTTCAGAGAGACTTGGTCAAAGAGCAATCTTTATTGGCGGCTCTGCTATTTTCGCCGCTATTGGTTACGCAATTCTATTGAGCAATACCGATCCAGTAGGCAGGCCCGGGGTCAGTTACGTCGGCGTCTTCTTTTCTGCAGGTGGTATCTATCCGGCTACTGCTCTCGTATTGTCATGGCCCGCTATCAACGTGTCAGGTCAAACCAAACGAGCAATCGCGAATGCTATGCAAATTAGCATCGGAAACTTAGGTGCTGTATTGGGTACCCAACTGTACCGCGCTACTGATGGACCAAGATTTATCGTGGGCCACTCTCTTGCCCTTGCGTATCTGGTCGCCAATGCAGTGGTTGTGTCAATTTTGGGTATAAGACTGAAGAGAGAGAATCAGAGACGGCAGGCAATTGCCGAAGAGATAAAGCACGTAGGAGAGGTTGTTGACTGGCGGGGAGATTCAGACCCGAGGTGGCGCTTTGAATATTGATGAGCTTTCAAGCAGATGAAGATATTCTTCGCGAAAAGATCTAAGCCGGCTCACTCTATTGAGATGCTGAAACCCTAGTGTAAAGGGGAGAGCCGATCGCCCGGTTTCAATAATGTACAAATTAGGACAAGATATCCCTCAATATGTTGTAGATATAATACAAGACGGGTGCTATGCAATACCCGAAAATGTCTCCTGTTGAAGAAAGCTAACCTAGGAGCCAATGCCTTGCTGTCCTCTATTTGCCGTCAAGACCAGCTAGTCGTCTGAACGCTGAATTCTCCAGTATTGGGAACTCGCCTATCATCTGGATATCCTTCGCTTTCAACTGGTCCTTGTACCGCCCCATGGCCATCGAGGTCAGAAAATTTCCAAGTTCATATGTAGGGCTCCAATAAGACTGGGCTGCACATCTAATTGCGGGACCCAAGAGCGTAGTTGAAGCCCTAATCGGTAGAGTCTGGACTGGAATATAGGGCTTGATAGCATCATGCTTTGCGGCATCAATGAATGCAGGGCGGACTGAGCTTGCGTGAAAAAGTGGGTTTGTTTTGCGCATCTCTGCTAACGTCAACTCCGTCTCGCCTTTCACCCGAGCAAATATAGCGGAAAATCGGCCAGGTTTCGTTGTGGCCCCTTCCCCTGAGACATAAACAAAGTTAAAGGGCTCTTGTTCTGGTGGCAAGGTTTGGAAGGCCCTCGACGCCGCCAAGGCGTAGTCTTTGGTGATCTTGACATATTCACTGTATAAAACGTTAATAACTCTAACGTCCGGCCCCTTATCCCTTACTTACTCTTTGCCAACCTGCGTCTGGCTTATACCTAGAGCCCATACACACCCCGTGGCTCCCTTAAGTTGCGAGAGCAGCTCAGAATCATACTTCTCGAAGTCCTTGTGTATTATGACATTAATGCGGGGGTCCTTAACGTCTTCGGCCATCCGAACTGGTCGACGACTAAGAATGGAGATTTTGGTGACGTCCTTCATCTTGATCATGGCATCGAGGACACCGGAGCCTACAAGGCCTGTTGCTCCTGTAAGTATGAGATGCATGCTAGCAGAAAAAAATAATTTGTTCTTAGAGGAACGGTGAGGACGTTAGGAGTGAATGTGGCTATCAGTTGAGATATATGTACGAGTTTCGGGAGACTACTGTATTGGTGTTGTCATGGAGTTTAGAAGAGGGTGATTCAGTCAGGTTTAAATAGCACGAACATATAGCCTTAGTTATGATAGCAGAGTACTCTGGCATGCTGTATGTTTCTATGAAGAATATGACTTGAAGTATGAACGGGGCCAATTTTCATGCGGTCAGACCGAATTTCCTAATTCTCAGCCCTATGAATGCGGCTAGGAGCTGACGCCAGCGACCTGCACATTAGGTACTCTTCTAGGCTACCCAGGGGTGTCGTAGGCAGATCTACCAATGCCGTTTGGTTGGAGATTGTAGCTGTGGAGTGAACCGTACGGGAGTAAACGGACTTAGTGTACATTAGTAACTAGCAGTGCATTAATCCCGCCGACGCCGTCTGCAGCCGGGGCACTTGAGATGAATACACTATTAACCCCGATGGGCCAATTCCGGAATCCGCGGGTTGGCTTAGCAGCTTAGGTACGTAAAATTGCTACAATCTTTTAATAATAAATGGACCATCGATCTCAAAGACATATCGGCCATGTCGCATCTAGGAGATAGGGTATATCAACTATTGACCCTGATATTTTATAAGTGGAAACGAATACAGCTTTTTTTTTTTTTTTTGGGGGGGGGGGGGG